>JABXWE010032608.1:0-11157 GCA_014611495.1 Limonius californicus | reverse complement strand
TCGACATTTGAAGAAAAAACAGCATATTTTATTTGGAGGAAAAGTTACTTTTCATGACTTGCTCTCTATTACCAGCCTCACTCCGTTCGGCTGTTAAACACGAGCGCGTCATGAAAAGTATCACTTTTCCTCCATATAAAATAATATACTGTTTTCACTTTCTGATAATTTTACGTTATTTTAACTTTGTTATTTATTATATTTTTACCTCGTGGCTCGGGATTGAATGCTATTGATGCCTTTTATAATGTTAAAGTAACAGAATTCGATTCGCAAATGATGGTGTCTTTGAAGCATTAATCAATGATTTAACTGATATATTTCTTGAGAACTCTTTCTTTGCATACGTTTAAAATAAATAATATTATTAGATATATATTGTTGTGGAGCTGCGGAAATTAATTAATTAAATGAGTACTATCGGTTGTAATTATAACGTTGGTTGGGGCAAATTAGATAAAGGGAATGGATAAACCTACAGATTGGGCACCGTAAAACAATATCAAATTCCTAATCAAGCTTTCCTCCTTTAGATGAATATCCAAAATGAACAAATTCATAAATTGTTTAACCAACACGAAATCAAACAAAATTGCATCAACCGTTTAGCAGATCTCAGGGTCGCTGTTATAATTGGTCCAATTGTATAAACTCGTGTAGCTGGTAACAAAGCAAGTACACACACAAAGAAAACCTTAGGGAAAATCATGTAAATTATATACAGAAATTAGTTAGCAAAATTAATTTCAAAACTATTAGTGCTTTCTCTTTTATGACACAAAACAATATTTAAGTTTATAATTCAACATGAACATAGTAAAACACCAATTATTATTTTATTTATTCTTCCAAAGGTTTTCATTTTTCTTCTATATAAGAAACACCCACCTTAACTTATAACTTCACGCGCCTTAAAATATAACATAAGTACATGCGTGGCGTACTCTATACACCACGATTAAAATACCAATGTTTAAAGCAATTTGTAATAAACCACTGAATTAAATTATGTATTGATTTATTTTAGATACAAACATAAAGAAATTTCTTTTTAAAAAAGTATTCAAATGTTGTAAAGATCTTATATATATACATATAATACAAAGAAATTGAAAAAATCAAATAATCCTTGAACTTAAAATTTTTAATTAGATTATTTTCATTAATTATGTAGACTGTAGAGAATTTGAAAACCCAAAAAGAAGAAAACTTGAACTTACATTTTTTAATTTCATTATTTTTATTTATTATTTTCATAATTGTCTTTGTCATCTTTGCATATTGAGCAAATAATAGTTGTAAGAGCATGTTCTTTGCACACCGGCTTGTTGCATGTATTACAAGTAATCGTTATTACTCCGTTTTTTTGTTTCCGCAACAAAAGCACCTTTTTCGTATTTTTGCTGGCTGTTCTTCGTCGCGTTGCTCCATAGAGGCCTTCTGTATTTCGATAGGAAACGCTGTATGTCGGATGGCCAACTTTTCATTTCTGCTCTCTCTTCAAGGTGACGTTTCATCACAGTCATTGCTAAGGATTTTAGATATTTTTTCCTGTATTTGTGTGGATTTTCGACATGATTGGCATTATACAGGATCTGACTATTTATATCCCCTATGTTAACCAGCTAAAAAAACACAGCCAATGGCCACCTTCTGGTTTTTCTAGATACCGAGTACGTGCTGCACATCTTATCAACAGTGTCGACTCCACCCTTATTGGAGTTATAGTCCAGAATAATTTCTGGCTTATTGGTTTCGGGATCTACTGACGAACTGCTATGAATTGATGACAGCAAGATTACTGCTTTACACTTTTTTGAAGTAAACGACACGATGGTGATATCTTTTTGGAACCCAAATTTGGAAAATCCTGCTTGACTCTTTTTATCCGGGAGAAACTCCAGTGGAAGCTCTCTCTTATTTTTCTTCAACGTTCGTACCAATGTTACCTTTTGGGCAAGTAGCTCCTTTGCCAATGGATAGCTGGTATACCAATTGTCGCAGGTCAGATTCCTATTTTTACCTTTCCATGGTCCCAGTAAACGGTGAATTACGTCACTTGCTTTAGTACATTTATGATAGGGTCCTTCAGGCTGTTTTCTACAATATATGTATCTACATATTGCTAACATAAAAGGTCTTAGTATCACATAGCACAAATACCTTTTCTTCATACTTCACTGCTTTGCTTGGTAAGTATTGGATAAAGCTGCATCTGCTGCGAAAAGGGATTAACATTTCATATATCGTCTTTTCTTGTTCGCCTGCTGTTTCCTTAGCAACGGGAGGAAAAATAAGGAGTTTTTGGTAATCAAAGAAGTTGTGGGAGTTGCGATAATTCCATCATTCAGATCACACGTTGTTAAGGCAGCTCCTATAATTTGTTAATTTGTGTTTCTATTTATGAAATGATTTTAGAAAATCTCGAGAACATTAGAAATTTCGCCGCAGAATTGGAAGTAAGCGTCCCCTGATCGTCTTTTGTTGCCGATGATCGTTTTGTTTCTTTTTTATGGTCAACAACATTGGTATGCAATCCAAACATAAATTTTAATGTTCTTCGATGATAACTCCATATTTGCAAGATTAAGAAGATTTGAATATGAATAATTATCATTATTTAAATATATATATATATATATAACAAATAACAGTGCTAGGTTATTTTGACATTAATAAAAGCTTCATCATAGAAGTTTTCCACAAATCAAATTTGGGGGTTATAATTTTTGCTATTACCCAAGCAAGTACTACAAGTGTACAAGTGATTTTATGGGTTATTCGAATTTAAGAAATTAATGTGAATTTAAACTATATATATATATATATATATATATATATATATAATATTATATTACATACGGCCTAACGGAATAAAAAAAATTATATAAAATTGATTTTTAGGCAGCAATTGAGATCCAATCATATAATAATTATTCAATCTACTGATGTGTTAACTGGTACAAATTGAACTTGACATGAGAATTGAGGAAGAAGAACTGGGTTGAACGTAATCATCATTGGGAATTACCAAAAAAGGAATATATATTTATTTTGCGATTACCAAATATTACCTCCTCTGTTTTCGTCTGTTCCACTTATATTCAAGTATGCAGTCGCCTATCATTTGAGGTATTTATAACCTGCAAGTGAGAAAATAGCGAATTAGGATAGGTTGTGATTGTCACTATGAAATTGCAACTAATCATAGACGATAAAGCGTTTTACAGCTAGACGTCAAACGTAGTGACGCAGCAAGTAGTGTTGACAATTTTTTTATGGAAATTTGATAACAATTATAGCAAGTTACAGCCTAACCAATATAGCTGAAACCCTGGCCGCGAATTGCGCACCAGCAAGGCGGCTTAAGTGGGATGGAGCTCATTCTAAACTTGAACTGCGCTCTTGCAATATCGGTACAGTCCGAGAAATAGTAGTAGTAGACTGTGAGTTTAAACATTGCATTTAAAAACGTATACCTTCCTACCTACTTCTCATCTCACTTCGGCATATTTTGTCTCACTTCTTTGTTTACGCATTTGGTGACTTTACAATGAACAAATTCCTTCACTAGCCAAGTAGTAGGTAAATCTAGGGTTATTATTAAATTCTTTAACATATCTAGGTATTGCTAATTTACAAAAAATTTTACAAATCTCTTACATTCAGATTCACACATCAAACCAAGAACAACAATAAAGAGCGCGTTTCATGGACGCCAAAGAAATTATAACTAACATTTAACTTATGCTATTTCTACTAGCGGCATGTTGACAAACAGTAATGCCAACTTTAATGTTTCTAGCGCGGCTTACTTTAATTTACTCGTATTTTGCGTGCTTACGGTACCACTTCCTTTGTCTAGTTTAGGCAGCCATGTTAAAAAAGGCATTAGGCCAACTTTTGCACGATATTCAGTGAACAACACTGATTGATAAAGAAGTGGCAGAGGTAACACGAACTCGGTCCATCTACCTCGGTGATCAGGTCGAATTACACTCGTTTAACCTACTTCTCGCGTCATAAAAAAGGCGATTTGTTAAGTGGCTATGTAAACGGACAGCGGATGTATCTACCCGCGTCGTATCCGTCTGGTCGGTTTTACCTCAAAATGATTCCAAATTAGTAATGCAAACAGCTCTAAATCCATAAAACTTCGACAATTAGGGCCGTCTAAAACAAGCTTAAATTTTAATTCGTCTGCCACCCGGCTGAGGGATAATTGTTGACTTAATAAAAATAACGAAAAAGTTAATGAGGCAAACTTTGCTGTGTTTTTACAGTTTCGATATCGTATAATTTCTAATTATACTTCAATGCTATATAAAAAAAAAATATTTTTACAAGGAAATTGTTCGGTAGTGTAGAAATTGCTTTTTAGTTCTACGTTATAAGCATATTAATCTTTATTTTATTTTTGTTTTACTGCAGTTCCTTTAAAACTGGGTAAGTAGGTTTTATTGTGCAAAGATCTATAAATTCGTAGAATGTCATCGAAAAGTTTTCAAAAACAGGTGCACGTATGCAGAGCCATTACTTAGGGTGACCCAGCAACTTCGCTCGTCGAATTTGTATATTACGTACCTGTCTGACATTTGAAGTAGAAAAATTCGTTTCCGCTAGAAAAACTATATGCAAGAAGTCAACGTTTGATGTGAAAACGGTTAGCATTAATACAGAAGATTCTTATCTTTAAAAACTTGAAAGTGGAGCTTACTCTTGATTAATCCAATTATTTGTTTTACTGTGAAATTCATTTTTGCCCATTTGCACCTGAATTAGTATTTTTGTGAGTGTAAAGGGATGATATGCATATCGAAAAAGTGGTGGATTAGTAGTAGTTTGTCCACCTGCCCACGCACATTGGCTATAAATTCACTTCTGGTAGATGTTATCTCACGGTTTTCTGGTCTTCGGATGCCGATGACAGCTTCTCGTATGCAAATTACATCATTCGTTCATTCATGACGGATATTTATCACGGAAATGTGTTTTAAGTTTGAACAATTCCTAACCACAATAAAAGTAAAAGTGGACGTAGACTAATCTTATTTCCTAATCCGACGTCCTGCCCAAGAAAGAAACCGCTGGAAGATTTAAATATTTTAAGTAAGTCGTTAATTGATATTCCTCATAAATTTTTCCCCATTACGGCTGACCTTGAAAGTATTTGAGTTGTAACCGTATTTAATTAATAAGAAGGTCGTGAAAATATGGATACCAATGACATAATTATAGAACATATTCATACATTAAGCGATCAGTTTAAGTGTTTCATTTTGTTGCTATATCAGTGATATGCCCGACATATCGATTAGTTAAGTAATTTATCGTTTAAGATGTTTATAAGCAGACTGTCTAATTAATTAATTGATTAACAAATTCAGCGACGTTTACGAAGTTTAACTCTCTGTTAATAAATTATATGGCATTAGTACGATTTCATATATTCCTGTACTTTTTACATTATCAATCAACTGACAATTCTTAGAATGTATAATATCAAAAAGATTAAGTAGATTTGGTTAACCATGTTTGATTCTTACGAATATGCTGAAATTATCCAAATATTTAATAAGACAGAATAGATAGACTGATACAAAATTATAATTAGGTCCCCTTATTGTAAATTGTATTCCTTTGTCGATCTGTTAGTGGGCTATGCTTACGAAAGTTAACAATCATTTACATAGAACAATCAGACATTGATTTTGCAGTAGCTTCGTTTAAAACATGACCTACTATTAATGATTTATTTGATCTATCAACAGTCTCGTAATCAAATGCCCGCCTGCTCTTAGTATCCTTATTGTGGGACCTCGACGGGGCAGTGCGAATACGCGCTATCATTCGAGGTCGCAGTGAAATGCAGTCCGATCGGCTGCGGGGTGCGGCTGAGGCGACCGTATTTCACTTAGTTATGTTTAGGGTGCATTTTGCATGAGAGGCTAGTATGTAAGGGACGCCCGCACCCCATGAAGTAATGCGACTGTACAGTTGAGTACAAAAAATGGGACGCTTTGTTAAAAGCAGGCTTATACGAGGATTGTTCCATAACTACGTGACCTAACACAGAGATGGCGCGAATTCGGAGGAATCTTCTTTACTATTCTGTAGAACTATCCTTTATTAGATTAAATATAACAGTACAAAGCGTTCTGTCAGTTAGTCTGGTTCTGACAGTACGCCAAAGTGAACGTCTCGTGTGATTTTGTAAACAATGGAAAAATCTGAGTTGAGAGCAGTGATAAAGTACTTTCATTTGAAAGGCTTAACACCAACCGAAATCAAAGCAGAGCTGGATTCAACACTATTGGAATCCGCTCCTTCGTTTTCAATGGTTAAAAACTGGGTTGCCGAATTTAAGCGTGGTCGTGTGAGCACAAATGATGAAGCCCGTAGTGGACGTCCAAAAACTGCTACTGCCCCGGATATGATTGAAAAAGTCCACCGTATCGTATTGGATGACCGTCGAGTAAAAGTGCGCGAGATAGCAGATATAGTGGGTATCTCAAATGACAGTGTGCACAGAATTTTAACTGAAGAATTGGAAATGAAAAATACACGGCGCGTTGTGTGCCCGGGTTGCCCACACCGGAGCAAAAACTGAATCGTTTGAGTGTTTCTCGCGACCTTTTGGCACGTTTTCGCCACAATACGAAGGATGTTTTGCGCCGTTTCATAACCGTCGATGAAACCTAGGTCCACCATTATACTTCCGAAATCAAAGAACAGTCCAAACAATGGACACACAAAAGTTCTCCGCCACCAAAGAAGGCAAAAACGGTTTTGTCAGCAGGAAAGGTTCATCATCATCATCATCATATTCAGCGTGTTTTACTCCATCTCTGGATATACGCCTCTCCAATATTTTTCCACTCATTTCTATTGCTTGTTTTTGCCATCCACTGCACTCCCGCCACTTTCTGGATATCATCTCTCCATCTTGTTTTCGGTCTTCCCGGGTTCCTCTTGGTTGTTCGTGGTCGCCACTCTGTCACCTTCCTGGTCCATCTTCCGTCTCCTGTTCTCATCAAATGTCCAGCCCATGTCCACTTCTGTCTTGCCACATATTCTGCCACGTCTATCACCCTTGTTTTTCTTCTAATCCATTCGTTCCTCTTTCTGTCTTGCAGCCTTACATTCAGCATCGATCTTTCCATTTTCCTCTGTGCAATCCTTAGTTTCTCCATTATTCCTTCATTTAAGCTCCAGGAAAGGTTATGGCAACCGTATTTTGGGATTCTCATGGAATTATCTTGGTCGACTACTTAGAAAAGGGGAAAACAATAAATGACGAGTATTATGCCAATCTATTGCAACAACTTAGCGACAAAATCGAAGAGAAACGGCCTCATTTGGTAAAGAAGAAAGTGCTTTTCCATCAAGATAACGCACCTGCCCACAAGCCTGCTATTGCAATGGCCAAAATTCATGAATTGGGTTTTGAATTAGTGCCCCATTCTCCCTATTACACAGATTTGGCTCCCAGCGATTATCATCTGTTTCCAAACCTGAAAAAATGGCTCGGCGGTAAGAGATTTTTGTCTAATTCCGAGGTAATCGCTGCTGTAAATAGGTATTTCGAGGACTTGGATTCATGGACCTACAATGAACGCATTGCTAATTTGGAATATCGTTGGAATAGGTGTGATGAGCGAGCAGAATACTATACTGAGAAATAAAATGTTTTTTGTCGAAAAAAACTTGAGTTTTCTTTGTTAGGCCACGTAGTTCTCGAACCATCCTCGTATTTTACTCAAATTTAGCATTGTAAGCGTTTTTTTATTTGTCAAATCTTAGCAAATGCAAATTTAATGGCGTTTGTTTTGATTTAACTGACATTACGTGACAGTAAACAATAACACTGATGTTACCCACTGTACAAAGCCATGTTTGCAAAACAAAATAATACTCTTGTAATTTTTTTGCATTTAACTGTACAGTCGTATACCTACTAAAAACCTTTTTCAAATGAAAATTCAGCTCAAACAATTCACACCTCGACATATGACTCACACAAAAAATAATAATCGATTTAATGAATCATCGGTTATTCAAATAGGGGATCAATCAATAAATCCGTAAGTAAATTATTAGATAAAATTGTATTGGTTTTAGGAATGGAGTTTGTTTAATAATCTAAATATATTACGTTGCAAACCATACTTTACAGTTTCTATTTTTGGACCATGCTTAAACTACCTGGTGTATGGTGTGTGGCGGTTATAGAGCCTTGTTACTCCATACGAGGAGGATGCTATTAATTTGATACCCAGTGACAAATGGGCACCAGAATCCAGTACCAACCACATAGGGAAATAGACAATTTTCTGGACCCAAGTATGATTTGATTAGCAAACTTTTGAACTATTACATCCAAAGCCCTATCTAATTAATAAAGCATAAATATTAATAACGGAAGAATGTAGCGCAAAAAAGGTTAACAATTTTAATTTCAAATTCAAATCATAAGCATTTTTCTTAATTTGTTTCAATCTAAATTAAAACATTTTAAAAGTTACGTATATGATTTTAGACGGTCAAACTTTTAAGAAACATCAAAATTTGGGTAGATTTCGTTATTTGAACTATTAATATACGGTTAATAAACTTATAGGTAATAAAATAAGTAAAGTACCAAAAAATAAAATTATAGATATTAGATAAGATGAAATTCCTTGACGTTCCAGGATGAAGTAAGAATCTTTCATCTTTAGAAAATATAATATATAGGTATATAGAAAAATGAGCAATATGCACTTTACCTAGGGACTTAAAATAATCTCTGCCTATTTACAAATGTATATTTGCATCAACAATTGAAAATTTAAAAAGATCGTATTTGTAAAACATGAGAATGTACTTATACTTTGAACCTTTTTTGTCAAAATAATGAACCTTCTATAGTTTAATTTACGATACATTTAGACTCACACAGGTAGTAGATAGTAAAGTGACCACGGTGGGGCAGGGCGAATACGCGCTGACAGTCGAGGTCACAGTGAAATGCGGCCGATCGGCCGTGTGGTCGAACACCGATTGAGGCAACCGTATTTCACTTAGTTAAGTTAAAGGTGCATGTAGCATGAATGATTAGTGCGTAAGGGGCGCCCGCTCTCCCTGAGGTAATGCGAAAGCGGTTCCGGGAAGGGGGACGGTAGTATAAATAAACCGAAAAAAAAAGAAAAATGTAGCAGATAGTAGATTTTCTGGTCATTATAAGAGATATTCATTCAAATCTTATATAATTGACAGCGAAAAACGGTTAAGCGAAAACGATATAATTGCTTTCGATTCTTCTTCGAGTGCTTTGTCTCTTTCGAGACGTAGCGATCGTCTCACCTATGCCTATGTTCTATGTTTTAAACTACCACAGACATAGAGGACCTACCTAACATGGGCTCCGAACCAGGGGAAATGTAAACACTTCTACCTCAGAGAAGATTTACTAGACAGAATATTTCGCTGATACCACTGCTTTGCTAGGAAGAACGGACACTAAAAATCCGATCTTCTGGTAGTGAGAATGGTAGCCCAGAATCTCAGTGTACAGTTTTAACGCGCTGAGCTTTAGCCCGCCACCTTCTCTCGATTTTCGATTAATGTTCTATAAATAGGCGGATAATTGAAATCTACAAAAAATCTCTATTTAAATGAGGATGCCGTATAGAAATGTACATCTGTAATTTCAACATGTCGAACTTCTGTTCGTTCCTCCAGATTTATTTCTATAAGTGACTACTATCTTAAATTCTGAAAACACCTTTACATTTATGATTTTGTCCACATCGGACGTTCTTCGCTGAAAAACTGGGCCCTAATTTACAATTTTTGAAAATCTGGTAAATGCCCCATAACCAGACGTTCGGAAATAAATAACAAATAATTTTACAGGTCTTCTTAATTCACAAAATTAAATTCTAATACATACTGAATTTTTTAAAAACGTTTTCAGATAGGCTTTTCTATAATTTGATTTAGTTTAAAAATGTTGTGGAAATCTTAATGCTGACGCTTAAGGACTATTAAATAATTTGTAGTCTACGTGAGTTGTATTAAGGTTTGTTGAGTAAACTTGAGTTAAAGTTGGAATTTTCAGAATATGGTAATGGCCATAGTTGGAAAGCTTGGTAAAGTTTCATTCGATCTGTATTAGGGTTCTTTATAACATGGCATACATCCGTACATGACAACATTTTAGCTTAACTTATGGGAAGAAACATACCTAACATCGTTTTAGGTTACGAATGTTTTTAGAAACTCAACTGATTTAATAAATTTTTTGAATAAATTTGGGTACATATTTCAAATTTTAGTAAAGTGTTAAACTATTCGTTTTGGAAATCTGACCGATATTATACGATTATATAAACATAGACGTGCTACTCTTTTGAGTTTCCAGAAAATATTTTCGTTACAATCTTCAAAAATAATATTTTCACGAAATTGTATTAAAGTATAATTTACTAACACCTTACACACTGAAACAAACATCTTCGATTTGATTTAATAAAAACTGAAACATCACGTTGCGATATTAAATCATTTTAGGCGAAGGGAGCAATTTTAAAGCAACCGCTACATATATGCAACTGAATAAATAATGCAACATAAATTCCTTCCGTACAACGTTTTGCAAACCGGTAGTGACAACACAAAGTTAAATTACAAATTGGCTTGGTTAGCTTTTAGTTATTTTGGATGGGGTTAAAACAGACCGAAGCTTTTAAGTGACCCTCCGCAGATATTTATCGGTAGAAAGAAAGGATTCGGTGAAATTTGTAGATTTGCCGACAGCGATAGGGTCTCACGCCTAATTTTGTTCATGACACGGGCACATTTTAAATGGGGTGGTAAAATGACCGTCGCTAATTTTACTTTAGAGGGTTACCTTTTGTAAAATTATAAAGTTTTCTTGCGGTTCTTCGTTCTGCATAGGAATTATTAATTTTTAGGGATTCTTGATCCATGAATGCTATTATTCTTATTTTGTTTTTACTAGGATTAATTAATTTATTATGATTGAAACATTAAACTTTGTTCAGTGGTTGCATTGAAAAATAGTAAATAAGGTATGTGGAAGGAGATGTAAGAAATCTATTTAATAGGAAAGGAACTGCAGCGTTTTTTTTTGTTTTCTTTTATAATAATTAA
>JABXWE010032607.1:0-20969 GCA_014611495.1 Limonius californicus | reverse complement strand
TAGTTTATTGCCACTCTCATTCAAAAATTCGACTTTTCGTCGAACTCCCATTTCACTATTAGCCGCTAATAACACATTCGTACCCACTGCAGGAACTATTCTACTAAATTTAAAATTCGGTTTCTTGAACGACCAAACTATCTCTTGGCAATTTATTTTGGCAGACATCAATATGCCGATTCTTGGCATGAATTTTTTGCAGCATTTCAATCTCCTAATTGACCCGTCCGTAGGAAATTTATATTAGCGACCTTCTGTAATGATACTTGACTCAGAATCTTGCGCTTCGACGATCCTTCGTACTAATCAGTTTTCATCTACAATTAAACGCGATCTTCTTTCTTCTTCGGATTCTTCTGCTACGTCTGGCGATTGTTATCTTCATGTTGAAGAGCTATTATCAAAACGTACGCTTAAGTCCTACACACCTCACTTGCTCTCATCTCACGGTACCTTCAATGTTGTTTCTTCACCAACACCACCTTCTTATTCACCTCCTCAATCACCAAAACCAAAACCTTCGTTAACCCCTCAACCAGTTACTCCAACACTTAAGACTGGCAGTATTCGAGCATTACTAAATCAATTTCCCGACATTACCAAAGATTTCAACATTAGCAAATCAATCTTACACAATACGTTCCACAGGATTCAAACAGTACCCAGAAGGCTCAACCCTAATCAGTTGCATTTTCTTAAAGGTCACCTACAGGATCTTATAGATCAGGGAATCATCCAACCCTCTAGCAGTCCCTGGGCAACTCCCATACACATGGTGGCCAAACCTGACGGTTCTTGGCGGATGGCCGGCGATTACAGAAGATTAAAAGCTGTGACTGTTCCTGATTGTTTTCCCATTCCATTTCTACAAGATTTCTCAGCAAAACTGGCTGGATCATGGGTCTTCAGTAAGCTGGATCTGAAGAAAGCCTATTTTCAAATACCAATCCAGCCCAAGAACTTCCCGAAAACCACCACTCCATTAGGAGCTTACCAGTATTTAAGATTAATCTTTGGTTTGAGGAATGCTCCTGCTTCTTGGTCCAGGTTCATCTCCCAGACCCTTGCGAAGCTAAGTTTCACATATTTTTATATAGACGATATATTAATTTTTAGCAAGAATGATGAGGAACACATCCACCATTATTTTATATTATTTGTATTAGCCTTAAGTTTTTTTTTGTTTAATCTCCATTTCTTAGTTTTTAAGGATTGTTTAAAAGACATCTTTCACATAAAGGGTTTTTAACTACCACAATCGTTCTAAATTTTGATTACCTCTGTAATGTGGGTCAAAATATTGTTCCGACACAGCATTGTAGAAGTTTTCTCTTTGACGTTTTTTTGGAAAGGGGGGGGGTGGTAAATGTAGTGCGCATGCACACATTAATCTGGTCGCCTTGTTTGGGGTTATTATGTTTTGTTCATGTTTAGTTAATTACGAGTTTTTTTATTAATAAAACAACACGTTCTCCTCAAGCTTGTTTTTATCTTCATATTGGAGTCTGGAACTCAACCAGATAACAATAGTACGTATAATTTACAAAACAATTTCTTCCCATAATAAATCACCTGGAGATGCATCAGATAAACGCATACTTTTCTGACAAATTTGGTTTGTGTGTCATGATTTCCTAACCAGCAGCATTCCTCGCTGCTTTTTCAAAAATTGCTTCTACTTTCCATGGCATGGCAATTTCTTTACACCACTTGCTCTCATCGCACGTTATGTAAACGTGTTCTACAACTGGCATGAAGTATGCGATTCACAACCGACGTTGCATACAAAATATTGTCTTAATTGAGCCGTTCGCGTGTCATTCATAAATTTTTTCATGACTGACAGAGCTAAAAGAATCCTATAACAACTTGCAGTTTTAGCTGTGAACTTCTGTCATTGAATGTCAAACCGCACGCTGGGAAAACTTAGCAAATGACAGATGAATGGTCACTTCCGTTAATTCAGAGAAGCAAAAACCGCGAAAGAAGTCAACCTTGCAGTGCTCCAAATTACCAAATCTGGGTGTCCATTCCCAGAACACATTTTTAATTTATTTGCCATTAAAGGCTACCGGATTTAATAATCTGAATTGATTTATATTTCCTCCGGTGGAGGAAAACCTTGAAAAGACCTTTGTGGATGTTCTTTATAATAACAGTAATAAATAATTATTGAAATAGTTTATTAGCGATTTAGATTGGTAGGTAGCATCTCGCATTGTTGTTCGAAGGAATTTAGAACAGATCCTTGGACTGCCCATCATATTTATGGGATTTATTCTAATACGCTTTTGAATGTATGGAAGAAATCCTTGCATAATAATTTCTTTGTTTGTTTATTTACTTGTTTAAGTTCGGCATAAGATCTGTTAATTTACGATTTTTTTTACGTTTAGAACTATGTTCTAAATTGCAACTGACTGAATTGCGAGGTTAAGCAATTATTTGATTATACGTTCTCACGTGTGTAAGCATGTCGATGAAAGCAAAATTATCTTGCGCTTGGGGCCATCATTATAGAATTTGTATCTTTAGCTTAATTCTATGATTGCGATTTAAGCAAACATCCATTAGTTTTGATATTTTGTCAAATAGGTTGTTTTGTAGTTCAATTTCCTTCTGAGATAGACATTTCGCTGCTAAGAAATTTCTTTCAGGCGGGGATAGCAGAGTTGCGTGTAGTTCAGTAAGGGTAATGAGTTCGATTCTCACCTGTGGATTTCTAAATTTAAGTTTAATCAGTACAATAGCCAATTTTGCTTTGAAACATGTTAGAATTAAAAATAATAAATAGAACATCTAGTGCATACATACAAATTCGAATATACAGCCTGAAAAGTAATGATTCGTGGTCGCTGAAAAGCGCTCTAAACCTTTTTTTTTCAAGCATATGAAGGCATTTGTACAAAAATATTTACTGCTTTTTGCTCTTATGGCACTGTAGGTAACTCATGTAAGGCAGATTGCTAAGTCTGATATTAAAATATTGAATATGCAAGTTAACAAGTAGTAACTCATCGTAACAATACACAATTCGAAAACGCTTTTAAACTCCCAATAAAAACTTTAACACATTGAAACACAAATGTGTATGTATTTATTACTTTAGTCGGATCGTAAAACTGTTACTAATATTTTCGAATATACAGCTTGAAAAGTAATGATTTATCGTCGCTTAAAAGAATTATAAGATGTGTTTATGCAGGGTAATCAGTAGTAATGCTCAAAGAGAAAACGGAAGCTAGTAGAAGAATCTATAAGGAAAAAAGAGCAGAAGAATATGTGTCGAAAGAAAAAAAGAGAGGTACTAGATAACAAGCTGAAATCAGTGGAAGAGCACTATAAAAACAAAGAGATTAGGAACTTTTACCAAGAAATAAAAAGAAATAAACAAAGGAAGGTGGGGACAAGGGGATACTGTAGGAATGACCGAGGAGAGTTGGTAGGCGAGACAAGGGAAAAAGCCGAGGTGTGGGCGCAATACTTTGAAAAATTATTAGGAACAAGAAAGGAAGAAGAACAAACAGAACCCATGGGATTAGGAGGCATGGTAGTGGAAGAGCAAGACATAAGCGAACCAACGCAAAGGGAAATCGAAGAAATAGTGACAAAATTAGCAAGAAATAAAAGCCCAGGGGAGAATGGCATACCGGTAGAATTCTTGAAAGAGGGGGGAACAGTACTACTGAGATGGATAACAAGCTTGATAAAAGAGGTATGGAAGGAAGAAAGGATGCCAAGCAGGTGGAGCAAATCGGCTATATGCCCCATACATAAAAAAGGGGATAGTGTAGTAATTTTAGAGGAATCGCGTTATTGAACGTAACATATAAAGTCCTAGCGAAAATTATAAGAAGCAGAATAGAGGAGTATACCAAGGGGTTTTAGAGAAGGGCAATCCACAACCGCCTAGATTTTTGTGCTAAAACAAATACTAGCTACAAGTTATGATCAGGGCTTACCACTGCACATATTGTTTATCGATTTCAGACCAGCATATGACAGGATCATAAGAGGAAAAATATGCGACGCAATGCGGATACTTAAGGTAACAGAGAAAATAATTCGACTGGTTCGTATGACACTAGAAAATACAAAAAGTAGAGTAGTTGTGGGGGGGAGGGGGTTTTATAGGGAGTTCGAGGTGGAACTGGGGTTGATGCAAGGGGACCCGCTTTCCACTACACTGTTTAACTTGGTACTCAAGGCCAAGTGAGGGGAAGTAACACTAAAACTACGGGGGTCATATATCAGAATAGGCACCACTGCGTTGCCTTTGCGGACCAATAACGGTAGAATTTGCTTTATTTTGTGGCAAAATATGGCAGAAAATACACTTTTATTATTAAAATCACAATACATGTAAGGGACCACACCGGTGGGTTTATTTGCGCAAGGTCAAACAGAATAGAATATACTTATATATTTAAAATTCAAAAAGTGTATGAGGGATTACACTCTTGGAATAAGTTACTTCCAGTTGATGATACCGCAAGGTGTATAATTTTAGACTTAAAGACTATATTAGAATTACCAACTACATTCGTGTGCTCTCTAGCATGAACTTTGATATTTGAAAATTGTATACCACCACACTAGTGAGCTCACTGGCTTCAAGTTTGTGACATAGGGCAGAAGAAACGTAATTTTAGATTTTAAAATCAAATTGGAGGGCTTCATAGAGTCACAGAAGATTTATGGCACCAGAAAAAATATAGATCAAATTTACAAATTGTTTAAGGACCCCAGTGGTGAGTTCACTTGCTTGAAGTTTATGACACAACAAAAGAAACATAATTTTAGATTTTGGAATAAAATTGGTGGGTTTAATGCAGTCGCACTAAAGATTTATGGCGACATATAAAAACAGATCAAATTTACAAACTGTTTAGGGTCCGCAGTGGCGAGTTTACTGGCTTCAAGTTTATAACATAATCCAGAAGAAACGTAATTTTAGATTTTAAAATCAAATTGGTGGGTTTTATACAGTCATATTAAAGATTTATGGCGACATAAAAAATATAAATCGAATTTGCAAACTGTTTAAGGGCCGCAGTGGTGAGGTCACTGGTTTCAAGTTTATGACAGAAAAGAAATTTTAGATTTAAAAATCAAATTGGTGGGCTTCATACAGCCGCATTAAAGATTTATGGAGCCATAAAGAATATAGATCAAATCTACAAACTGTTTGAGGGCTGGAGTGGTGAGCTCACTGGCTTCAAGTTTATGCCATCGAAAAGAAGAAACTCAATTTTAGATTTTAAAATCAAATTGGTGGGCTTTATACAGTCACATTACACATTTATGGCACCATAGAGAATGTAGACCAAATTTACAAACTGTTTAAGGGCTGCAGTGGTGAGCTCACTGGCTTCAAGTTTATGACATAGAAAAGAAGAAATTTAATTTTAGATTTTACAGTGAAATTGATGGGCTTTATACAGTCACATTACAGATTTATGGCGCCATAAAGAATGTGGACCAAATTTACAAACTGTTTAAGGGCTGCAGTGGTGAGCTCACTGGCTTCAAGTTTATGACATCGAAAAGAAGAAACTTAATTTTAGATTTTTAAATCAAATTGGTGGGCTTTATATAGTCACATTACAGATTTATGGCCCCATAGAGAATGTAGACCAAATTTACAAACTGTTTAAATGCCGCAGTGGTGAGCTCACCGGCTTCAAGTTTATGACATAGAAAAGAAGAAACTTCATTTTAGATTTTAAAGTGAAATTGATGGGCTTTATACAGTCACATTACATTACATTTATGGCGCCATAAAGAATGTAGACCAAATTTACAAACTGTTTAAGGACTGCAGTGGTGAGTTCACTGGCTTCAAGTTTAAGACATAGAAAAAAAGAAACTTAATTTTAGATTTTAAAGTGAAATTGATGGGCTTTATACAGCCACATTACAGATTTATGGCACTATAAAGAATGTAGACCAAATTTACAAACCGTTTAAGGGCTGCAGTGGTGAGCTCACTGGCTTCAAGTTTATGACAGAGAAAAGAAGAAACAATTTTAATTTTATAGTGAAATTGATGGGCTTTATACAGCCACATTACAGATTTATGGCGCCATAAAGAATGTAGACCAAATTTACAAACTGTTCAAGGGCTGCAGTGGTGAGCTCACTGGCTTCAAGTTTATGACATCGAAAAGAAGAAACTTAATTTTAGATTTTAAAATCAAATTGGTGGGCTTTATACAGTCACATTACAGATTTATGGCGCCATAGAGAATGTAGACCAAATTTACAAACTGTTGAAGGGCTGCAGTGGTGAGCTCACTGGCTTCAAGTTTATGACATCGAAAAGAAGAAACTTAATTTTAGGTTTTAAAATCAAATTGGTGGGCTTTATACAGTCACATTACAGATTTATGGCGCTATAGAGAATGTAGACCAAATTTACAAACTGTTTAAGGACCCCAGTGGTGAGGTCACTGGCTTGAAGTTTATGACATAGAACAGAAGAATTATAATTTTAGATTTTGGAATAAAATTGGTGGGTTTAATACAGTCGTATTAAATATTTATGGCGACATATAGAAATAGATCAAATTTACAAACTGTTTAGGGGCCGCAGTGGCGAGTTTACTGGCTTCAGGTTTATAACATAATGCAGAAGAAACGTAATTTTAAATGTTAAAATCAAATTAGTGGGTTTTATACAGTCACATTAAAGATTTATGGCGACATAAAAAATATAAATCGAATTTGCAAACTGTTTAAGGGCCGCAGTGGTGAGGTCACTGGTTTCAAGTTTATTATAGTTTATATTATTATTATAAGTGAAATTGATGGGCTTTATACAGTCACATTACATATTTATGGCGCGATAAATAATGTAGACCAAATTTACAAACTGTTTAAGGGCTGCAGTGGTGAGCTCACTGGCTTCAAGTTTATGACATAGAAAAGAAGAAACTTAATTTTAGATTTTAAAGTGAAATTGATGGGCTTTATACAGTCACATTACAGATTTATGGCGCCTTAAAGAATGTAGACCAAATTTACAAACTGTTTAAGGGCTGCAGTGGTGAGCTCACTGGCTTCAAGTTTATGACATGGAACAGAAGAAACGTAATTTTAGATTTTAGAATTAAATTGGTCAGTTTTGTACAGTCACATTAAAGATTTACGGCGCCATAAAAACTGTTGATCAAATGTTCAAACTGTTTAGGGGCCGCAGTGGTGAACTCACTGGCTCCAGGTTAACGATTTAGTGCAGCAGAAAGCATAATCTTGTATATAAACTCTACACGGGATCAAAATAGTGTGCTTATTGCCGTCAAGTTTACCATTTACAGCAAGAAAAACAGACTCTAGTCGTTTTTTGAAGTGACTTCAACGATTGATAGGGTCACATCGAACTTAGCTTCGTCTACACCGAATGTTTAACCTTGATATGCCACATACAAGCCTTTCATTAATAGCTTCAAATTAAAGGCATTATTATAATAAACTTCTAAAAAACATAAATGTGAATCAATGAATAAGTTTCATAGTGAATTTGATCCCTGGTTACTCAAAAATTATTAATCCATTTGCCTTAAACTTTAAGTAATTTGGAAATTTTCTAAATCCAAACTATGCAAAGTATAGAATTTATTCAATAATTTGCGTCTTATTCTTTAAAGCAAAATGTAACTCTAAGATCCACAAATTTTTAGAATGTTTACGAAAGAAATGGATGATTCGTACTATGTCCGGGGGCGGGTGTTAAGCCTAGACAAGAAAAATTTATACAGCACATCCAAAAATGTTGAAATCCTTCAACTATATCATACAAGAACTGTTGCTCCTTTTCGCTTCTACAATTATATCCGATTAATCAGTTTCTGTCAATCAATCAACTTATCCTAACAAAGACAGACCAATTCATTCCTCTTTAGCATTTCCTAATGGCAAAAACCCCATAAAGAACCCAATTTTTCGAATTCCTCTCGAAATAGCGTGACACTCGCATCAGCTTGATGAGAACTTCGTGATCCATTTCATTTTGTCATTTGTAGAATCCATTCAGCACGTGCCCTTGTACGCTCGCAGAGCAATACATAATCGTAATAACAAGAGCCGTAATGAGGATTTCTTAATCAAGTTCAATTAAAGGGGCATCACTGTCAGTTATCATTGCCTTGATATTTAGACTGAGTGATACGATTGTTTAATCTAATATTAACTGTAACTCAATCATGGATAATCCAGCTCGGTTAAATATTATTTTTGCCTTGGACGTGACGGAAACGCGCGCTGTTCGCCTGCGGGCATGCAAGACAATTTATTTGCACAAGAAGAGTTACTCAAGAGCCACTTGATGATGACAAGGGTTCGATCCCCGCGGGGGCCGAACTTTTTGTTAAATAATTCAAATTTTTCGCTTGTCAATGATACTGTAAATATTCTCGAGGATGCCGGCGTTAGGAAATCGTGTTAAAACAACACTCACCTTTCTTTTTGCCGCGTTTTACTCAATAAGATCCCAGAAAAAATTGTTCGAAGCGTACTAAATAAACCTTGTGTGAATACGCAAGGCTATGCGGGCTTCACTTGAATTTTGAAGCCTTGCAAGGTAAACCTATTATTATTTAGGCAATTTGCATTGATAAAGACTGCCTTCAATAAGCGCAAAATGTTACATTTCTGAATGCCAAAGAATTAATTGCTCTGATTTATTAACGCTCGTGAATCCGATGAGCGTTGATATTTAAGCTTGGATTGTTGCTGTAACCGTTTTAGGAAATTTTCTCCGCGTATTGGCAACGCGTTGGCTGGAAATAATTTCCCAATATTCTTCTGAAGGACCTTTTTGCCAAAAGCATAAAGCAATTTCTCATTATTATTAATTCATAGCCCGCATGTTGGGAGTCCTTGGCTGTGGGTGGTTTTCAAACTGATCATGTTTCATTAATTCCCAACACACGTACGCATCCGCTTTAAATCTTACAAGACTCAAAAATGGATTTCTGCTTGTATAATGTCAATACGTGTTTTAAAAAATTACAGCTTCTCGACCTTATTACAGCGCTTCTAAGTGTTATGTTGCTCATGTTTGAGCCTTGATCTAATTATGGGAAGTCTTTGTGATTTGTGAAACTGTGTTCAAATTATAGTTAATTTCAGGTGTTGATTACATTATGCTAGCCTTGAATAGGAAGAGCGGAATGACAGTAGGAACATTTTGACTGTAGCGTTGAATAATTATATTAATTATTGGAATACCAGGTGATGGCTATATTTTGCTTGTGCAAACCTTAAATTAGGTTAGGTGATTTGAATATATTTCTGTGCAAGCAGGACTATTTCTGGTTAACTTTTCCTTTGCTGCATTTGGTTCATAAAAGTTTAAGATAGAGGAAACATAAAATTATATATTTTATCCCAGTATAAATTTTGCTACTAACTATCACTGAAAATGGAAGAAATAATATTTGAAAATTTAACACAAATAAAGCTACGAATTACTTATGTAGTGAAACAATTTACGCGCTTGTGACATCAGCTGTGTATAGCCGCACTAGGTTAGTAGTTGCTTTATGTGGTAAAATTCCAACGTGCCAAGTCTCTCTAACTGCTTATATTAAGTACATATTCAGCTGTAGAAGCAATACAAAAGTTCAGACATGCAATGTTACAATAATTTTTGTAAAAATCATAATTAATATTTTGCAGTTGTTATAAATTACAACTTATTAAGTAATGTATTTGAATTGATCAAATTTTAATATTTGGCAATGTTAATTTTATGTTCGGTGTTAGCTATTGCATATAAAATAAACAGAAAAAGAAATTCTTACCTAACGTTTCAAATATAAATTATAATATTTTCTCCAGTTACTACTGATCACCTTGTATAGACGAACATATTAACATGATTTCCAAGATTGCCCAATATGAACTAGATATAATGTTAAAAAGCTTTGCAGATCAGTTTCAACCTAATATTTTTAGTAGAAATGAGAAAATATTCTCTAGCTCCATGTAGCTACGATGGGTCACTGCCGCTTATGCTATGTGTGCTAAAATATTAAGACGATTCTAAAGCTCTTCTAAACTTAATTTACAATTTGAAAAGTAACAAAATATGATTGAAATAATTCCAATGTAACATTTTTTGTACAAATCACTAATTTGATTTAGTTGTTACAAGTTACTGTTATTCGCTCTGTATATTCACATACATTCAGAGAAATCATAATCTCTGTCATAATTAATTGCATATTATACGGTTAAAACCAGAAACATTGTGAAACTATTCTATCTGAAAACCTGCAAATTCAGAAATTCCAATTCTTTAAAGTTACAACGATGAGTCACCACTTAGTAAGCTCTACATACCAAGATATTAATACTTTTGCAAAATATGTGTAAATTAATTAAGGTAATATTGAGACTATAAATAAAATTAATACAAAGCCAAATGTACTATTTCTCTGAATATGCCATTTATTTTCTTGTAACTACAATGAGTCACTGCCTAATAGAAGGTTTATTAGATGTAATTAGAAGTATTCCCAAAATCTATCGTAATAATATAATAATAGGTATATCAAATTAATTCTGTTAGTTACAATGAGTGATTACTAGAGCTAGGATAGTTAGGCAAATTGCCTTTTTTAATAAATGGAAGGATTAAAGGCACATCCAATTTTAAATCCGTTTTAGAATGCGTGCACTTCAAAAATGCAAATTTTTTTGCATTTTTTGCCTTTTTTGCGTCTTTTTTAGGATTCTGCCTTTTTTGAGGAATTTCCTATTTTTCTTGCCTTTTTGTGCCTTTTATGGTATAATAAATTAAAATTTAGTTCTTAAATTCTCAATTTAAAAAAATTGTACTGGCAATTTTCCAAGAAAAATCCACATTTTAAATTTCTGAAATAAATAGTAGAAAGTATTATTCCCAAGCACTTAAAGGTAGAGATTTAAACCTGTCACCTGTCAAGCGTTTGTTTACGTTCTAGCTCGATGCTCAACAAACGAATTTTATTAGGTTTTACCCTTTATTATTACCGGCTGAAAATTTCTCAGAAGGATTATTTTCTTGAGATTAATTTTAATGAGGGGACCAGTATTGTCAGGAGAAAGTTTTCTACTGAATCAGCCTAACAATTTTCGGACTTATAAACATTGTGATTTGCGAAGTGCATCGACTGTATTTCAAGTGATTTTAAATTTTAAAAATGCCAGCAGTTGTTTTTATTTTGACTTGAATAGATATTTTGCTGTTGCTTTTTCCCTGTCAGTTAAACGCCGTTTCTTCTAATTTCCTCAAGTATTCTTCAGATTTTGTAATATTTTACTTTATCTGCCTTTGTTTGGTAAATTTGCCTTTTTTCTCGTTTTTGCCTTTTTTACTTTATTTTTGCCTTTTTAGTGCTTTTTTAAATCTTTTTTGTTGCCTTTTTGCCTGCCTTTTTCGAGACTTTATTTTGCCTAACTATCCTAGCTCTAGTGATTACATATCTCAAGCTTTTTTTTTTCACACATTCATACTACCGTTGCCCCCCCCCCGGAACCGCTTTCGCATTACTTCAGGGGGGTGCGGGCGTCCCTTACATACTAAACATTCATGCAACATGCACCCTAAACTTAACTAACCAAATGCGGTTGCCCCAGTCGGGATTCGATCGCCCCAACGGAGCAACCGCATTTAGTGTGACCTCGAGTGGCCAATGCGTTCTCGCACTCGACCACCGCGGTCCCTTCACATATCTCAAGCTGAATATTTAAAATAATTTTTGAAGGTCAAGCAACTGAGTCAGAAGTTATCAAAACATTTTTTTTTATTTCGAAAACATTTTCTAATTGCATACTGCTACGACGAGTCAGTACTTATGAAACTGTATATTTAACATTTTAAAATGAGACTTAAGAATCTGCTTTAACTGGATTATATTGAATACTATAATAGCAGTAAAGTGGTAAATATTTTTTAACAAAAGCTTGAAAATATAATTGTATATTGTTACGATGAGTCACTACTTATCAAGATGTATATTCAACAGTTTAAGATTACACCTAGATTCTGTCTGAAATGGACTACTAAGCAACAAAGTATAACTCTTTTCTGATAAACCCATCAAAATGTTTGGATAAAATGCTTATTATTCCTTTTAACGATGATGAATCTTTACTTATAAGCTGTATATTCGAGAATGTTAAGAACAGAAATAGCCATAACTTTTCTTTGAAATTTAGAAAATTCTAATAATGTACTGTTCAGTCAAGGTAATATTCAACATTTTGAAATTAGACTTAGAAATCTGCCTTGCGATACATATCGTACCAAAGAAGCAACAAAGTAGTACACAATTTTCAAGAACAGCATCAAAATGTTTACGACAACAATAAAAATGCATCTCATAACTCTTTTCATCGACGATGAATCAATACTTTTCAGGCTGTATATTCGAAAATATTAGTAATAGTCTTACGATCCGATTAAAGTGGTAATTATATACACACATTTGTATTTCAATGTATTAAAGTTTCTATTGGGAATTTAGAAAACATTTTCTAATTGTGTAAAAATGTTGTAATTTTGTATTGTTACGATGAGTCACTACTTATTAATCTGTATACTCAATATTTGAATAGTAAACTTAGCAATCGCCTTAAATCGGTTACTTATAGTACCATAACAACAAAAAGTAGTACATATTACATCTTATAATTATTTTTAGCGACGATGAATCATTACATATCAGACTGCATATTCGAAAATATTAGTAACAGTCTTACGATTGACCAAAGTAGTAATTATATACACATTTGTGTTTCAATGTACGGCAATCTGCCTTAGACGGGTTATCTATAGTACCATAAGAGCAAAAAAGTAGTAAATATTTTTTGATAAATGCCACAAAATGCTTAAAAAATCATTTTCTAATTGTATATTGTTACGATGAGTCACTACTTATTAACCTGCATATTCAATATTGTAGTATTAGATTTAGCAATTTGACTTAAATGGGTTACCTATAGTACCTATAACCTCCCCCCTGAACTAATGCGAAAGCGGGTTCGGGGGGAGGGCGGTAGTATGAATGAATGGGAAAAAAAAGTACTATAAGAGCAAAAAAGTCGCAAATATTTTTTAACAAATACCATCATTACTTTACAGGCTGTATATTCGAAAATATGGGTAACAGTCTTACGATTGACTAAATTTGTGTTTCAATGTATTAAAGTTCCTATTGGCATTTAGAAAACATTTTCTACTTATATATACATTTTCTAATTGGTTGTTGTTATGATGAATCACTACTAATTAACCTGCATATGCAACATTTTAATATTAAACTTAGTAATCTACCTTAAATCGGTTACCTATAGTACTATAAGAGCAAAAAGTAGTACACATATTTTAACAAATGTATAAAAAGCTTAAAAAAAAATTTTATAAGTCTTTTTAGCGGCGATGAATCATTACTTTTCAGGCTGTATATTCGAAAATATTAGTTAGCAGTCTTACAATTGACCAAAGTAGAAATTATATACACATTTGTGTTTCAATGTATTAAGGTTTCTACTGGGAATTTACGAAAATTTTTCTAATTGTGTATTGTTACGATGAGTTACTACTGATTATATATAGTTTAGCGCTTCAGGCCATCAAGGACTCTGGCTTCTTTGACCTTATGGGCTTGCACTTTCTATCTGTCCCACTATCTTCTTCCATAACTTCCTGTCCTGGGCCTTACGTTTCAATTCTTTTACTCCAGCCTCTCTCAAATCCTCTTCCACCGCTTCCAGCCACTTCTTCTTTGGTCTGCCTCTTTTTCTCTTCCCTCCTATAGCTAGCAAAACTTTTTTTGTATTGTGCTCTGTTGCATTCTTTCTATATGTCCCAGCCATCTCACTCTTTGGGCCTTAATTCTTCTCGTTATTGTTGGTTTCCCGTAAATTTCTTTATTTGTTCTTCGCCTCCAGTTTCCCTCATGCTCTTTGATTCCTCCATAAATACTCCTCAACATCTTCCTCTCCCAAGCTTCCAATTTCTTTATCTCCCGCTTGTTCTTAACCCAAATTTCCGAACCGTCCAGAACGGCGGAGCATATTACTGTTCTATACAGCCTTACTTTGGCTGCCAGGGAAACATGTTTGGACCTTAGTAATTCCTTTAGTGCTCCGGCTGCCTTCCTTTTCCTATTCTCTTATCTGTTTCTATTGTTTCTTCATTTTTGTTAGTTACTGTCGCTCGTAAGTATTCGAATGGTGTTACTTCTTCGAAGCTATAAGTTTTTCCTTCTGTCGCGATAATTTGGAAATTTGCTCCCTCCCTTACTTCTTGTCCACTTATCATCTTCATATACTTTGTTTTTTCAGTATTCACCGGCAGTCCATATTCACCTGCCTTACTTTCCAAACCTTTAAAGGACCTTTCTAACTCCTCTACTAATCTGCTGACTATTAACGAATTCTATCAGCGGTGCACTTGAAATGAGATCAAATTTTCCAATTCGTTCATTTCTTAACTGTTGGAAATTTTTATATTTAAATGTATTTTCTGCTATTTACCATATTGTCACAAAATAAAGCAAATTCTACCGTAGAATAGCAACTATTAACGAATTCGATCAGCAGCGGTGCACTTGAAACGAAATCAAATTTCCCAATTCGTTCATTTCTTAACTGTTGGAAATTATGGCATTTAAATGTTTCTGCTATATTGTGCCACAAAATAAAGCAAATTTTACCGTAAAATATCAACTGGCAACGAACTCGACAAGCGGGGCACTTGAAATGATATCAAATGTGCCAATTCGTTCATTTCTCAACTGTTGGGAATTATTGCATTTAAATGTATTTTGCTATATTTTGCCACAAAATACAGCAAATTCTACCGCAGAATAACAATTAGCAACGAACTCGACAAACGGTGCATCAGTATACTCCCTTCTACACTTATAAGTTTGAAGTTTGAATATATTTGTTGCTGCAAATCGTTAACTATTTGCTAATGACCACACCAGTGTGTTTGCTAATACACTTTTCGGTATCGTCAACATAACAGAAGTGAGCCCACCAGTGTGCTCTCTTATAGAGTTTATTAATTCAAAATATATTATTTTTTGCTTAAATTGCAAACCTGAAGTCGGTGAGCACATTAGTGTGCCCTCTTACGGTCTCTGTGAATGTAAAATTATATTTAGTCACTTTTAAATTATTATTCTTACGCCAGTGAGCCCACCAGTGTACTCCTTATACACTCTACGGGTTTTGAAAACTGATTTTATAATATTTTCTGCTCTAAATAGTTAACCGTCTGCTAGCGACCACACGAGTATGGTTGCTAATTCTAGTATATGAGCCTAAAATTACACATATTGCGGCGCCATCAACTTGAAGGATGTGATACCATCAATGTGATCTCTCATACAGTTTTTGAATTCTAAATGTATACGGTATTGCATCGATTATAAGACGCAATGTTTGTCCCTATTTTTGGTGTCTCTGTATTTATAGCGTGTCTTATACTCGATGGCTTCTTACTAAGATACGGGTGACTGACGGAAAGCTTCCTGGTTTACGAAAATAAGGGTGGGTCTTATACTCGGTGGCGTTGTATAATCGATATAAAACGCTAAGTATATTTTATTCTATTTGACCTGGCGCAATGTGGCTCCTTACATACGTTCACATTTTGATAGCTAAAATTGTCTTCTGTCAGTGTAAAGCACGAACCTAGATCCAGTTAGTGCATGACTGGCAAATGTTGTGAGTTGTGAATGTTGTAAAATCACATCTCTCTTATTTAAATCATTAATCTGACGCTAGTGAGCACACCAGCGTACTCCCTTTTACATTTATGAGTTTGAAATCTGAATATATTTGTTACTGTGAATCGTTAACTATTTGCTAGTGAGCACACCAGTGTGGTTGCTAATGCCCTATCTGATTTTAAAATCTAAAATTATACATTTTTCGGCATCGTCAACATAACAGTGGTGACCCCACCAATGTGATTCCGTCTACAGTTTATTAATTCAATATTTATAAATATTCCATTCCGATGGAAATCGTTAACCTAACGCAATATGGTTTCTTATACACTTCTGAATTTAAAACATAAAATTTGTTTCCTGTGTTAATTAACAAAACCTAAAGCCAGTGAGTACATCAGTGTGGTCTCTTATAATCTTTGAGATTTTAAAATTAAAATTCTTGTACTTTAAATCACTAATACGATGCCAATGAGGTCACCAGTGTACGCCCCTATACATTTTATGAGTTTGCTATCTGAATGTACACATTTTTCTGCTCTTAATCTTTAACCGTATGTTGGGGAGTACATCAATGTGATTTCTAATACACTCTGGGACTTTAAAATCTAAACTTATGTGTATTCTGTTCTGATCATGACCTTGAAGCCAGTGAATGCATTACTGCTATATGAGTTTGAAATCCGAATGTAGGTACATATATTTTTCCTCTCTGAATTGTTAACTGTCTGCTAATGAGTACACTAGTGAGGTTGCAAATACACTCTATGTGTTTAAAAAAAAAGTAAAAAGATTAACACATTTTCGGCATTGTCGTCTTAAGGGCAATGCGTACACCAGTGTAAGCCCTCCTATACTTTGTGAACTTGAAATGTGTACAACTATATTTTATTCTGGTCGAAATCGTTAACTCGGCGCGCAAGTGAACCTACCTGTGTGACCCTTTATAGACCTCCTGAATTTGAGTTCTTGATGTAAAAACTTTCCTAGTTTAAATCATTAGTTTGACACAAGTGACCGCACGCATTTTATGAGTTTAAAATTTGAATTTATATATCCTTGTGCTTGCAATTGTTAACCGTATATGCTTAGAAAATTATACATTCTTTGGTATCGTCAACTTCACGGTAGTAAGTCTACCAGTGTGTTCTCTTACACACTTACTGAATTTAATTTTATATTAGTTTGGCTTAAATTGTAAACGTCAGTGAGTATGTTAGTGTGCCCTCTTATGGTTATATTATATGGTAATATTTTGTCACTTTTAAACGGTGAGCCCACTAGTGTGACCCATTATATATCTTCTGAATTTGAGTTCTTCTTGTAAAATCTTTCGTAGTTTAATCATTAGTTTGACAAAAGTGACCGTACCAGTGTACAACATTTTATGAGTTTAATATTTGAATTTATATATCGTTGTTTTTGGCATTGTTAACCGTATATGCTTAGAAAATTAAACATTCTTTGGTATCGTCAACTTGACGGTAGTAAGTCCACCAGTGTGTTCTCTTACACTTACTGAATTTAAATTTATATTATAATTGGCTTAAATTGCTAACGTCAGTGAATACCTTAGTGTACCCTCTTATGGTCTCTGTGAATTTAAAACAATATTTTGTCACTTTTAAACAGTGAGCCACCAGTGTGGCCCCATATATACCTCCTTAATTTGTGTTCTTAATGTAAAATCTTTCGTAGTTTAATCATCAGTTTGACACAAGTGACCGCAAGAGTGTACTCCATTTTATGAGTTTAAAATTTTAATTTATTTATCCTTGTGCTTGGAATTGTTAACCGTATATGCTTAGAAAATTATACATTCTTTCGTATCGTTAATTTGACGATAGTCCAGCAGTGTGTTTTCTTACACACTTACTGAATTTAATATTATATTATGTTTGGCTTAAATTGTAAACGTCAGTGAGTACATTAGTGTACCCTCTTATGGTCTCTGTGAATTTAAAACAATATTTTGTCACTTTTAAACAGTGCCCCCACCAGTGTGACCCTTTATATACCTCCTGAATTTGAGTTCTTAAGGTAAAACCTTTCGTAGTTTAAATCATTAGTTTGACACAAGTGATCCCATCAGTGTACTCCATTTTATGAGTTTAAAATTTGTTTTTATAAATCCTTGTGCTTGGAATCGTTAACCGTATATGCTTAGAAAATTATACATTCTTTCGTATCATCAATTTGACGATAGTAAGTCCACCAGTGTGTTTTCTTACACACTTACTGAATTTAATATTATATTATGTTTGGCTTAAATTGTAAGCGTCAGTGAGTACATTAGTGTACCCTCTTATGGTCTCTGTGAATTTAAAACAATATTTAGTCACTTTTAAATAGTGAGCCTACCAGTGTGACCCCTTGATTTATTTTTTTATTTAACGTCGGCCTATTTCTGCTACTATGGCTAGCCACCGACGCCAGGGAGCGATCCTACCACACCTGGAAATTTAGCCTGTTTGAGGGTTCTTTTGACGTGCCCAACAACACTTGGAACAAGGGCCGTTTTAGCATTTTTTATCGCTCAGAAAAAAACCACCGACCTCGGCGTCCGGATACGAACCCGGGACAGCTGCGTGAAAGGCATACGGCCAACCTATCCGAGCTACCGGCGCCTGTCAGTGTGACCCCTTACATACCTACTGAATTTGAGTTCTTAATGTAAAATCTTTCGTAGTTTAAATCATTAGTTTAACACAAGTGATCGCATTAGTGTACTCCATTTTATGAGTTTAAAATTTGAATTTATATATCCTTGTGCTTGGAATTGTTAACCGTATATGCTTAGAAAATTATACACTCTTTCGTATCGTCAATTTGACGATAGCAAGTCCACCAGAGTGTTCTCTTACACACTTACTGAATTTCAATTTATTTTATGTTTGGCTTAAATTGCAAACGTCAGTGAGTACGTTAGTGTGCACTCTTACGGTTTCTGTGAATTAAAAACGATATTTTGTCAGTTTTAAACAGTGAGCCCACCAGTGTGACCCCTTATATACCTCCTGAATTTGAGTTCTTAATGTAAAATATTTCGTAGATTAAATCATCAGTTTGACACAAGTGACTGCACCAGTGTACTCCATTTAATGGGTTTAATTTTTGAATTTATATATCTTTGTGCTTGGAATCCTTAACCGTATATGATTAGAAAATTATACATTCTTTGGTATCGTCAACTTGACGGTAGTACGTCCACCAGTGTGTTCTCTTACACACTTACTGAATTTAAATTTATATTATGTTTGGCTTAAATTGTAAACGTCAGTGAGTACGTTAGTGTGCCCTCTTATGGTCTCTGTGAATTTAAAACAATATTTTGTCACTTTTAAACAGTGAGCCCACCAGTGTGGCCAATTATATAGACTTTTGAAATATAAAATTATATATTATCTAAATTAAACCTTTAAGATTATACCAGTCAGAACACCAGTGTGTCACCTTATATACCTGTATCTACACCAAAAAATCTGCACTTTATGTCCTTATAAACGTTTTAAAGCAAAACCTCATTCCACATAAATTCCATCCCAATCATTGCATAAACGGACTTAATTAAACTCGCATTTTATTCAAACATCTACCCATTTCCAGATAATAAAAGCAATAAGGAACTGAAGTGATGCGCTTATGCACCAGCCTAACCACTTTTCACGAGCGCCTTAACATGTCAGGATAATTGCAGGTTGTAGGCGTAAATCGCCGTAAATTTACGCATGGTGCACGTGACCTAGCCGCCACTTCGTCATCTATTATTGGGAATTAATTGCTTTACGACCGAACGGATAATTTAATCAAGATTTTGCATAAACGCGAAAAGAAAGTAATTCACACAGGGCGCTCTTTTGCATAACCGAAATTTGTGAACCGGAAGGCGGCAATTGCGGGTTAAATAATAAGTGGTAACAATGATTTGCACAAACACACGGATTCCTCGCCTTTAATTGGAGTATGTGAGAAAATTCGTCCGGAGGCGCTCCGATTGCGCAATTTAATGTAGGACATGATTAAGACGTGTTCAAACGTAACCTACATATGTTTTAGATCTAATTAGCCAACAATATCTTTCGCATGGCTTCTTTAGTTCACAGAGTGGGCAATTATCCCCAATTAAAAATGGGTTGCGTAATTAACGAGAAAGTGACAACATTTTTGTTTAATTGCACCTTGTTCTCACTTATTCACCTATTAATTGAACTAATTACTCTAAAGTGTAACTTTTAAAAATCAGGTGATTAATTGCGAAATTATGGGAAGTTAAAGGTTGGGAGTTGCAGATGAAGTCATGTTACATAAAGTTCTTAACGCGAATGCTCGTAAAACGGAGCAAAGCTAAATCAGCACGTTTACACTCCTTTCGGATTTTATGAGTTGAAATTACAGTATTTTCACCTCATATTCATTCCAAATTACCACAATTTAGATAATATTATGCTGTACACCTGTATTTGCGTTAAACTTTAATTTCCTGGTTGGATTCGTTCTGTGAAACATTTTTCTGTAAATTTGCTCGAAGCAAAAAGCCTTTAACTGCTTTCTGAGGCAGAATTAGCAAAATTATGACATTACTCGCTAGTTATGTATTTAGAATTCCCTGAATGGGTAATAGATAAAGTATATTATATTACGCTTCGTTTGAGCGTCATAGGAGTTGTAATTAAGATTAGTTTTAAGTTAAGTTCTCAGTTCTGTTCTGAGATCCTCTTCACAAACATTGCTCCGACATAATTGTACTTTTTAAAATAAATCTTGTTTTTAAAAAGCCTTTTTGTCGTTAACAAAATAAAACTGGCGCAGTCGTACGGATTTAGGCCGTTTATTCAAAATCAATAAACGTGTGTTTCAACGCTTAAGCCTAAATTAAAAACCATCAACATCGTCGCAAATCTCGTATTCCAATTGTAACCTGGAGAACAAGCATAGTCGAAGGGTCACGAGAAGTATACCAGCCTAGTGACAAAGCCGTTCCGTCTTGTACCAAAAAACCAACCCGGAAGGAAGCATTTCCGAACATTGAAAACGCTGACTTCCACCCAGGAACCAAACACCGCTACGCTGAAGGACGAACAACCCGAGGTCGTACACCACTGGTTCCCGGAGCTGATTATCGCAATCAACCCACGTAAGCATCTGGACGCCACAGCAGCTGATATGCTACATATGTGAGTCTCAAGTGTCTTTAGTTTTATGTGAAATTGAAATTTAAATATATTATATTAATAA
>JABXWE010032605.1:0-12555 GCA_014611495.1 Limonius californicus | reverse complement strand
TGAAGTATGCCTGGTTGCATATTAAAAGGAAATTAAGGGGCACCGCAGATATTTGGCGGGACTTCTTACAAGCCTTGTAAGTCTATTCGTTACGAGGCAAGGTTTTAGGATAGCACTTGAACAACCGTTTTGAGGAAAATAACTCTACTGTTGAATAAAGATGATATGAACAGTTTCCAGTATGGGAAAGTCCAGGGAGGCAGTCGCGTCCACTTTTTATTTTTAGTACTAGGACTGTAAGCGCTTTCATGGGGCAACGCCCTTGAACGAGTATACCTAACCTTATAAAGTTGGAAGGAAAAGCACTGGTATAAGAACTTAATATGAGAAGGGGTATTGTGAACTGTGAAGGTATGCAGAAAAGGTTTAATCCATTTTCGCAAGCCTCACAATAATATTTTTGCCCTCCTGAATTGTAAAGCTAGCTTTGACATCATGTATACGTCATGTGAAACAAGATTTTTACCCACAATGTTGCAAAGTACGGCTAGTATGCCAGTATGCGGTAAAGTAACCAGTAAATTTTAGCCTTTCAGGGACGCTTAACAAATAAATTAAGCATAGGACAATAAAATCTAATTTAGAAAACGCTACTTTACATCATATTTTACACGATAATATAGAAAATAGAAGCGTAAAATGTTGTTATTATTTATTATAAAAGTATAGCGCCATCTATAAGAAATTCAAAGAAATCAACATTAAGTTGGCACCACTACTCAGTACTACACTAACAATTTACGTCTGAAAGAAAATGGTTAATTATATGAAATTGGTTGTGCAAATTTCAGCGTATTTTATATACACACCGGAAGTTATATGACGAAAAAGCAATTCAAAGTGGGTATGTATAGTTATTACTTTGCCTCAACCTGCCTATTTTGGGCCACTTGTCTTAATTCTGGCGGTGTTCCTTCAAAAAATTCACTCTCTGAGCCTGACATGTTGCAAAATGACACATGAAACAAATTTGAATTAGTCAAAATGTCAAAGTTTGTTACCAACATTAAAAAAATATTCTACATCTGTTTTTTTCTTAAATAGTCCGCCAAAAAATTTTATACAAATTTCGTGCATAAATGATTTTACAACGCTCCAGCTAATGGGGAACTCGCCCTTCGGGCTCGTTCCTCAAATGAGCTGTCGCGTTGTAAAATCAACTTTTCCGCACTCTAATGTAAATAACTATTAATGTGTCGCAGAAAGTTGAAGAAAAATTTAATTTAAAATAAATTTAAAATTCAAGAATGTCGTAACGGGCAGTCAAGTCTACGACGTATATTCCTATTTAGAGCGTCATGCTTTGAGGACGTTTTAGTGGTTGTCGCACATTCAACAGACACCGAAAAGCTTATTAAATACATAATTTTTAGGACCAGGACTGTAAGCACTGTCATGGGACAACGCCCTTGTACGACTGTATACATACCTATTAAATGAAGTTTATTCACGGTTTATCCAGGACCGTCTTGGTCTTCGTTTTTTTCTCTTAGCTGGTGGTTTCCATTTGAATATTCGCTGAGGCCATCTGTCTTCATCCATGCGCATTAGATCATCAAACCAGTTGAGTTCTTTCCGTTCTATTCTTTCTATTATAGTATCGTGTGCATCCATTTCTTTTCGAATGGGTGCATTAGGGACGTGTTCTAATCTAGATGATCTCGCACTTCTTCTCAAGTAGTTCATCTCCACTGCAGTGAGCCTTCGCTTGTTTTCTGCATTAAGTGGACACGTTTCACTTCCGTATGTCATCACTGACTCCACCATAGTTTTGCCTATCTGTGTCTTCACATACCTAGATATATGTTTGTCCCATCATAGTGCATTCAGGCATCCTACGACTCTTCGTCCTTTCTCTATTCTTTGTTTAATTTAATTCGTATGAACTGACAAAGCTGAATACTTAGCAGTGATTTTCACAAAGGAAGCCCAGGCCTTCCTTTGTGAAAATCACACCCAAATATTTAAATTGTTCTACTTGCTTGATGTTAGTGTTGTCATTTATTAAAACTTGAAATTGGGCTTCTGAATTCACTGCTACGTATTCAGTTTTGTGTACGTTAATGCTTAATCCCAATTCTTCATAATATTTGTAAAGTCTTTTTAACATAAACTCTAAGTCATATGCGTCTTGCACGATGACAACTTGGACCATCGCGCAAAATTGAGTGTGAATAGGCAGTCATGCCTTGAATTCTACGTTTCCATTGTTTAAGGACAGTATACAGGTATATATTGAATAATAATGGCGAAAAGGAGCATCCCTGGCGCAAACCTTTTGATGTATATATAGGTTGTGATAATGTGTTTCCTATTTTTGTATTTGTAACGTTGTCCTTGTAGAATTCTCGTATTAGTGAAATTAATTGTTGATTTATCGCGAAGTCTTTTAGAGCTTCCCATAGTTTATGCCGAGGTATGGAGTCATAGGTCTTTTGTAAATCAATAAAGGCTAAGTGGGTTTCCTGTCCGACTGCTGTACGTTTTTCGGTTAACTGCTGTATTATGAAGATGTTATCCACACAGGATCTTCCGGGAGTGAATTCACTTTGATTTTCACTTATGTTATTCTTAACTCCTTCTTGCAGAATGTTCTTCAATACTTTACCAAATAGTCTTGAGATTGTGCTCTTAACACCGAGACCTCTATAATTGCTAGGGTCTTTCCTGTCACCGTTCCTATATATAGGGGTTAAGTAGGGAGTTTTCCATAGAACGGGGATTTCTCGTTGGTCAATGCATTTGTTTATTAAATTTGTAATTCTTTCGATTAGATACTTTCCTCCATTCTTTATTATTTCTACATTTTATTTCTCCTGGTCCTGGAATTCGACCATTCTTCATGCTTCTGAGGGCTAGCTTTACTTCTTCTGTTGTCACTGATAAGGTCTTAATATAGTCCATTGGCAGTATCGTCATTGTTAGTATGAGATTGTAATCTAGTTTCTGTAAGTAATGTCCTATAATGTTTTAGCCACTGTTGTATGTCTATAGGTATACATTATCTACCTGTTGTATTTTTGTTCGTGTTCTTAATATTACAACATACTTCAGTCGATTGAGACCCCCCTATTAAGCTTTGAATTTTCAAACATTTTCGTTACTACCATTTGCTCTTTTCTTCTCTTACTGTGAAAGCAACTTGTCTTTGTAGTGCTTTATATTCTTCTAAATTTCTGGCTGTTCTATTTCCTAACCACTTATTGTATGATACGATAGTTTCCAATTCCTTTGTCCACCACATTTGTTAGCCTTTTGTTTTGTTTTTCACCCAGCGCTTCTCTATCAGCTTTATGTATTGCACTACATATGTGTGCATGATCTTATCCAATGTCGTCTTCTTCAACATCTGCTAGAGTTCGCTACAGTCTTCTTCTGTATAGTGTTCTTATGCTTTCGTGGTACAATTTAATTGAAGATCAGTTTAATACAACGAACGCCATAACGAGCAGTCAAGTCTGTAACGTATATTCCTATTTAGGTCAGCAAGCTTTGAGGACGTCGTTTGAATGGTTGTCTCAGTTTCAACGGACACCAAAAAGCTTATTAAATATATAATTTTTAGGGACCAGGACTGTAAACGCAACGCCCTTGTACTGTTACCCTTGTAATGTAGGAAGGAAAAGCATTGGGATTAAATATTAGTATGAGAAGGAGTATTGTGCTAGTACGCAGAAGGGGTGTAAACCATATTTGTAAGGGATTACCCAGCCTCAGAATAAAATTTATGTGACGCGGCTATTTGAATAAAAATTTAATTTAAGATCAATTTAAAAGCAGGAACGTCTTAAGGAGCATTGAAGTCTGCAACATGTATTCAGACCTAGGATGGCACCCTTTGAAGGCGTAGTGAGTGGTTGTAGCTGTTTTAACAGGCACTGAATGACTTATCAATACATAATTACTACCACTGGGACTGTAAGCGCTGTCATGGGGCAACGCCCTTGTACGACTATACCCTTGTAAAGTAGGGAGAAAAAGCATTGGAATTAAAAATTAGTATAAGAAGGAGTATTGTGATAGTACTCATAAGAAATGGGCCCTATTCGTAAGGATTACCCAGCCTCAGTGTATTTACTGCGTCGCCGAAATTTGAAGAAAAATGTAATTTAAGATACATTTAAAACTACGTAAGCACTGAAGTCCAGATACAATCAAATGTATATACTGAGTCAGAACGGCATGCTTTGAGGGCGTAGTGAGTTGTTGTCGCTGTTTCAACAGACACCGAAGGGCTTAACAAATACATACTTTTTAGGACTACGACTGTTAGCGGTGTCATGGGGTAACTCCCTTCCACGATTATACCTTTGTAAAGTAGGAGAAGTAGTATGCAGTTGAGTTGTAATCCATATTCGTAAGGATTATCCAGCCTCAGAACTATATTTCCTGTATAATAGAAATTTGAAGAACTTTTTACTCTCCGGTAATTTTAAATCCAGGAACGTAGCAACGTACGCTTAAATCAATACACCATCAAATGTGCATTTCTTTGTGTATGCATTCCCACCAAGAGCGATATACTTTGAGGGCGTTGGAAGTGATTTCCACCACTGCATTAGACAGCGACACCAATCAGACTTATGTAACACAGAATCCTATTACATTTTAATATTGTCTCAAATTACAATTTGTAGTTTAAAATCCTCTAACAAAACGATGATACTTAAAGTTAAAAATATACGAGTATACCCCTGAAAAACAGAATGGAACAGGGCTAGCATCAAAAATATGTATGGGGAGGCGGGTTGTGAACGTACATACTAGAGGCGTAATCCACATTTGTAAATATGAGGAAAAATGCAATTTGTGGGCGTTGATAGTGATATTTCGACACTGTAACATCTCACTTGAACTTATCAAATACATAATTTTATTACATCTACTATTGCCCCAAATCAGAATATTGTACTACAGAACTTTTTGACAAGATGATGTAATTGGATGATGCTGCTCTACTGATTCTTGAGAATATCTTTCTCTTAACAATTGCAGAACATCTTCTATCATTTCTTTCGTCCAATTAGCTGTAATACCACGATTTTTCTGGTTAATTACTATTAATGAGAAAGCGGTCGTAAACCTGAACGGTTCATCTGAATTGTTAAAGTTGTGTCAATTTTATCAGTTAACAAATAGGGCAAGTAAATATAACTTACTTTTAAGTGGCTCTCCTTGTATCACTGGAAAAGCACTTGTACCACATTAATCAACAACTGCACACGCGTCACTAACGAAATCGGCAGATTTAGGTATCAACTAAAATGAGTTCTTTGAGGCTTTCGCGGTTTCTCGAACTGTCAATATTACAATTTACTTTCGGCTTAGACCGCGTCGTCATTTGGGAACTACACCCAGCATTATCAGGTAAGGACCGACCTGTAGCTTGTCTGCCTTTATAAGCATTTGCTCTAGCGGCGGTTGGCAACTGGCGGACGTGGACCGCGGAAGGTCGAAAACTGGACCGCCAAAATTTTGAGCGCCACGCTTTCAATGTTTCTAGTATTTTCCAAGTAATAGCGCGACTGATTACATTTTTTAATAGTTAGTAGGTAGATACATAGTTGCTATGCTGTGTAGCACAAGAGAGTTTGTTAGAGAGCGGGCGCGGGAGGGAGCGGCTGGCCGGCCGGCGTCAGTCGTAGTTGCGATCTCGTGCGGAGTTTTCGTTCATTTGTGTTGTTATTGTCGTTTGGTAATAACGTTTTCTTCATCAATATGGATCCTAAAAATCGTAAAGTTGACAGTGAAAATAGGAAGTTAATAGGCTGTTCCAGTTTGCCTCATATGCAACAAAACTGTCGCTATTGTTAAAAGTGCCAATTTAAAGCGACACTACGAAACAACCCATCAGCAGTTCCATAAAAAATTTCCCTTGTCAGTGAAGCTCGTCAAAAAAAACTCCAGGCATATCTAACTTCTTACAAAAAAAAGCACGGCCTTACTAGTTCGCTGCATGAGCGAACAAGATAAATCTGCAGAAGCAGCGTTGTATGTGTGCTGGACGCTTAAGAAACACCAGAAGCCATTTTCAGACTCTGAGATAGTAAAAGAATGTATGTTGGAAGTGGCCACGGCACTTTTTGAACAGAAAAAGGATGTTGTTGCCGCAATTCACGGCATTCCATTGTCGGCAAGAAGCAATGCAAGAAGAACCGAAATTTTAGCTAATGACAACAAAAGCAGTTGGCTCGAACTTCTGCAGAAGGCGCCTTGCTACGACATAGCACTTGATGAATCATGTGACATTGTTGATGATCAACAAATGTCTATTTTTGTGCGATTTTTTGACATTGAAAGTAAAGTATTTAGGAAAGAATTGCTGGCAATATTGCCGTTTAAAGGCAATACTCGCGGAGAAGATTTATTTTTGACTTTCGATGATATCATGACAAAATCAAACATCAGTTATGATAAAATGGTGTCCCTTTCAACTGACAGGGCCCCAGCGATGATGGGCAAAAAAGGGATTAGTAAAGAGAATCAGCGATAAGAATGCTGGGCTACTATCTTATCAGTGCATAATTCACTAGACAGCCCTTTGTGGAAAACTTAGCGCTACTCTAAAAGAAGTAATGGGCAGCTTGGTCAAGTTGATCAATTTTATGAGGTCTCGTTCTATTCTTCAGCACAGACAGTTCAAGGAGTTTCTATCTAAATGTGATTCGGCGTATTCTGACTTACTGCAACATAACAATGTTCGTTGACTAAGCAAAGGTCAAGTGATTGAACGTTTCTGGCAAATAAAAGAACAAGTAACCTCCTTCTTAGACAACTTGGATACGCAGGAAGCAAGGAAGTACTTGGAGTTCCTAGGAAACGAGCGCAATATGCTAGCTGTGGCTTTCCTTAAAGACATTCTGGAATATTTAAATGCGTTCAACACAGAGTTACAAGGAAATGGGAAATTAATATGTGATCTGATATAAAGTGTGTCTGCTTTCCGTCGCAACCTGGATATCTTTGAAAAAGGTACTGCAAATCAAGATTTTATTCATTTTCCAACAATTCTGGAATATAAAAAAAGAACTCTGAAATAGACATTGTAGTGTTTTTAGGTTTTATGTCAGATCTTGGGAAAGACTTTGCAGAGATAGGGAAGTTGTCGCAATTCTTAAAATCGTCTTATGAAGTTTCTGCAGCGGCAGAATGGACTGATGTGGCTGCGAGTTGTAAAGTCTTCAAATGGAGATAATCGACTTGCAAGAAGATATTTCCTTGCAAATGTATAAAACTGCATCCACTGAAGAATTCTGGGGTAAACATGTTTCAGAAAAGTATGACAATTGCAAAAAACTAGCTACTAACCTGGCTACTACGTTTGGCTCCACATATGTATGTGAAACATCTTTCTCAAAAATGAATTTTTTGAAGAACAAATATCGTTCGAGGTTGACGGACGCCCACCTTGAAGACAGTCTTCGTATAAGCTGTTCCCCACGTGAACTAAACTGTAAAAAACTGACTCAAGACCGCAAATGTAATTCACTTCTCGCATTAATTTTTAGGGACGAATACCTACCTATTCTATTTTATATTATTTTACGAGTAAAAATTAAAATTATAAACTATTAAGTAGGTAATATGAGTTTTCTTCTCTGGACCTCGATAAAATGTTTCAAAAGTATTTGGACCCCACTTAAAGTTACTTGCCGACCCCTGCTGTCGAAGTTTGAGCAATATTTGTTGTAACAGGGCCATGTGCTTGGATTATTTAAATCTTGGGGCGGACAAGGATTTGATCTTAATGTATTTTGTTTGCCAGGACAATAATACTTAATCGGCTTATGCCTGTTAGCTGTTTGTGAACCCATACAAACTAACGTTTCGGAAGACATTGCAGCTTGCATCTTCAGAGTGAATAGAACACTGAATTCAAATCCGGGAAGCGGAGGTATTTAAACCTCTTTGAGCCAGTCGGGCAGAACGACGGAGTTCTGGTTGGCTGTCACCGTTGGGCAAACACGAATCCGGTGGAGCGTGATCGTGAGATCGATCATGCTTAGGAGTCCTTAAAGATTAAACTACTGGAATCCAAGCTTTACTGAGTCTAAATCCACCCTCCCTGTTTATGTTGTTAGGTTGTTCTCAGTTTCAATTGCTTCACGTATGATACGAGGGAAGTAATGAGGTACTCTGACGAGTATCCGAGCTTTGTCAAAGTTCATCTTATGTCCAGTTAAACCAGTGTGTTCAGCGACCCCAGATTTTTGTGAGGCGTTTGTGTTTGCAATCACCTGTGTACTCTCGCAATCTTAACTCAATGGAACGACCAGTTTGTCCGATGTAGTTTGATCCACAAGAGTAAGGGATGTTGTAGATCTCGGCTGACTTAAAATTTGATAGATGATGCTTAGCGGATCTGAAACCGTTTCCCAAAGTTTTATTCGTCCTAAAGACTGTCTTTATGCTGTACCTTCTAAGAACATGCCCAATCTTATCAGTAGTGCCTTTACTGTAAGGTAGAAAAGCTAAGCCTTCCGGAGGCGCCAGTTCCTCCTTAGTCCTGGGCTGTTCCGCATTGCGGATTGCTGTGGTTATATAACCGTTTTGTTGTAACGACACCAAGAGATTAGTTTTCTCTTGCTGTAGGTGTTCTGTATCTGAGACTCGGACTGCTCTGGTTGTTAGAGTTTTTAGTACAGTTGCTTTCTGCATCGGGTGATGATGCGAATTAGCATTTAAATACCTGTCTGTATGTGTTTTCTTTCTGTAAACTGCGTGCCCCAAGCTGCCATCTGGTTTCCGTGTAACATGTACGTCTAAGAATGGAATACTGCCATTTTCCTCTACTTCCATTGTGAATTGGATTTGATCATAAATTGAGTTTAGGTGTACTAGAAATTGTTCTAATGTATGGCGTCCGTGAGACCAAATGACGAACGTATCGTCTACATAGCTGAACCAGGATTTAGGTTTAAGCTCAGCTGCTGTCACTGCTTTGATTTCAAAGTCTTCCATGTGTATGTTTGCACTAACAGGTGATAGCGGTGAACCCATAACCGCTCCTTCAACCTATTCATACAAGTTGCAATTCCAACTAAAAAAGATGTTTTTCAAACATATTTCGGCTAATTGGTTTAGATCTATAGGTAGTTTATCTCTTAGGATCTCTAACTCTCTCTCTAGAATGTGTCCTTCACAGGTAAACTTTTGATCTTGTAGACAAATTTACAGGAATCCCTTATGTACGGTTCTGAGTTGCCACTAAGTGGGCGAAGCTTAGTAGCTAAGTATCTTGCTAAAGCATGTGCAGGAGAATTTATAGCACTCACAATAGGTCTGAGTGGAACTCCAACCGTGTGTATTTCGGATAAACCATAAATACGTGGGGTGATAGAGTTTTGGGTATGATGCGCTGCTTTTCCGTGGCGTCAATAGTATCAGAGCAGTTGATAGGAGCAGTAACTTTTGAGATGAGAGAGTTAAGCGGATTGCGATTAAGCCTTCTGTAAGTGGAATCGGACAATAGTGCTTCCATTTTTAAATTATAATCTGAGGTGTTCATCACAACACTAGCATTGCCTTTATCTGCTTTAAGTATGAGGACATCTTTGTTCCCTCTTAGTAATTTTACAGCTTCTTTCTCATTTATACTGATTTTGCAACGGGGAGGTTTCGTTCTTCTTATTGTGCTTGATAGGTACATCCTGTCTTATGTTTTCAGAAATTACTGTAGGTAGTTTGTGAATAATTAATAATAATTCTTCGGTCTTATTAGCTGGCCGGCCTTATTACCGAAGTATTGCATTAAGTACACTTTTGTATAAATTCGAACTTTTTCTATGGAGTCTTTTATATTCTTTCTTAGCTTCATCTGTTTTCTGCTGTTTATTTAAATTTAAATAATTTGCACATATATATTGTCATGTTATTTACCCTAAATAATGTAATTATTATGAACTATACTTATACGATGTGATTTGTGCTTCGTAACATTTATATTATATTGAAAAGGATACTATTTTTGATGGAGAAATCCGTATTTTACCTGAAATTGAATGTAATTACCCTGATTATTATGTAAACTATGTTATAGTAAAAGTAACGATGATTAAAAATGACAAATGTATACCTGATTAGATTGTGAGGTAGTTGACGATTTTCGGAATGTGCTACGTAGTGCCTTATTTGGATTCAAAGTGATGTATTGGTAAAAATTCCTTAGGGAATGGTGTTGAAGACGTCTATGTGAGAAGTAGACGATGTTTTGGGTTGTCCTGGGCAAAGTTGGGAGCCCTAAAATGTAGATTCTTGTATTCTTGTATTTTGACATCTTATTTATTTGTGTGTACAGGGTTTAATTTGTATTGAAGAGTTATTATGGTTGTAATTTAATTTTGTATTGTATAAAGGAAGGATTGAAGTAATGTTGTTAATCAGAATTATTTTGTTTAATTACATATTAATAAAATTATTAATAATAGATGTGAAGGATTTATTTGTATTTTTGTACATTTGTTAGTGATTTATGTTTATGTTTATAATGATTTTGTAAAGTTCTAATTGAAATTTGTATAAAATTAATATTTTTTACCACGTGTATATTTTTTGTCTCAAATCGTGGCTTAATTGATATCAAAAGTTTCTAAATTTGATGTAGTTAATGAATATGAACTTTGTTTGTTAATATTTTATGTATTAATATTGTTATTAACAATTTTATAATGTTTGGAATCAGCTGGAGATTTTAGCGATTGTTTTATGTGTTTTGATTGGTGCATTTTAAAGTGGAACATAATTTTTGGGCCCAATTTTGGGAATTTAGTCGATCCAAAGCACTCAAAGTATCAACACGTATTTTTGGTGTGCTCCAAATTATAGCTACTAAACTGTTAAGGTTCAATTTTGCCGATTTTAAGGCGTAGTCAAGTTTGTTGTTTTATAAGTAGAATATTTGGAAGTTAGGTTATGTCAACATTGTAATTGAATTTGAAGAAGTTTGTTTATGTGATGTGATTGTTATGTGTTGGAAAGATTAATAAATCTTATCTAAGTTAAATCTGCGAAAGTGTTAAATTTATAAAAATAAAACTAACCTGGAATTTGGAGCTCGAATTGGGTTGAGGATTTTCAACGTTCCTGAAATATAAATAAAGTTATAATTCATCAAAAGCAATCTTGGTTGAATTAAAATATTAATTAACAAAGCTACTTACCTGATTTGTTTAAAGCAATTAAACAGAAGTTATTGAAGTGTTTCACTAGATGGTAACAACATTTAACTAACAAAAGTTGTGGGAACTGCATCGTTAACAATCCTGGACGCAGTCAGCAACGTGTCGAGATGAAGCATTAGTAAGAAAGGGCGCAAAATTGCTACCGTTGGCAGATTTAAAGAAATCAAGATGTAAGGTCCGTTCAACAATTAGCAGATTAAAGATAAGTTCACAATTGATTTATACTTGTATTTGTTTTACTCATTATTGTAATTAGCTAACTATCTTTGGAGAGGCCACGAAACTAACGCTGAGATTTTTGTTATTATAAAATACGCTGATATAAAATTAAAAATTAAGTTCTCCGATTGACATTTTAATTTGTATTACTGGCGCAACCAACGTGAAGATTCATTTATGTTTATAATGTTACAAAGCTATATTTCATTTAGGTAACCAAAAGTTAGAAAACGATATTTAATAATTATTTATTATAAAAATACGTAGCGTATAAATATGGCTAGCCAACGTGGGGCTATTTAATTATTTAATATTTATTTTTAAACAAATTACACGGCAATATATATATTTGTATATATAAATTTCTTTAAAAAAACTCGAATTGTAGTTAAAATTTAGCGATGTTAACAATTACTTCGTATTAAAGTTGTACGTCCACAATATTAAATCAGTCATGTATACGAAGTGTTACGCCACTGTTTTAGTTATAATTCTGTAGTCAAGTGTTTACTCTATTATAAAAATGTGTAAGCCTATTCTGCAAAAAAAACTGCAAATGAAAAAATTCCAACCCTTTGTTTTCACAAAAATTCTAATATCGTAAACAATTTTTCGCGTGTAATTGCATCAGACAACCGATCCTTCGCCCTGCAATGTCAAATGGAATTTCTATTTAATTACAAGACAGCCCTTAAATCTAATATCGAACCCTCCCGGTGAATTCATGCCCCTCTGGCGCTTGCAGTACATAGAAATAGCGCTCTCCGAGAGGTCTCTCTCTGAAACAAGCCGCTCCTCTCCGGGCTTCCTTAAACAAGGACAACTATACACGTCTAGCTGTGAGCGAGAGAAAGATGGAGACTGGCGTAGGCCCTTAAACCCCAAGGGTATGCACAGAAACACAATAAAGAAAATCGAAGGTTGCTTGGATGCGGCTGTGTGCTAATTCTTGAAATGAAAAGTATTCTGTTTTTAAGTTTATATAGTAAAACTTCAATAATAACTTATAGGTTAATAAAGAAATCTTGTTATGTTAGGATGTAGTTATGTATATGTCTATCGAACTAGATGTAATTATAAACAGTGATTAACGCAGAAGAAAAAACGTAATGCACTGAGTATAAAGCAAGGAAAAGAGATAGGAAAGCTCGTGATT
>JABXWE010032604.1:0-13442 GCA_014611495.1 Limonius californicus | reverse complement strand
AAATAAATAAATGATCTAAAAATATGTGTTAGAATAGATTTAGGCCGAAAAAGAAACAGATTATAGAAAGCTCCAAATCACACATCATCCCTGGTTTATTATCATTAGTATAAAATTTATTGAAGAAAAATAAAATGTTGAAGCACCTTCACACTCCAATACGATATCACAATAATATATATATATATATATATATCTGTGTGTGTATTAGAGAGCCGTAGGCTAGGGCTTAGTGCGATAGAATTCTACTAGCGAGGTATTCTGCCTAGTAAACCTTTTCTGGAGTAGAAATGATTACGCTTCCCGTGGTTCGAATGCCACGTTAACCTGTAGGTTCTCTATGTCTGTGACACTTTAAACGCGCAATACAGGCGTAGGAGCGAAGACCGCTATGTCTCGCAAGAGATAACGCACTAGAAGATGAAGATATGAATACATATATATATATATATATATATATAAACTTCCTATGGAACTACTATACCTTACCTAGTTAATTTCATAAAAAGCACTAAATTATAATTTTAACTAAAATGTACTCTACAGACACCCTCGAAATTCAAACATTGCTTGCGCAAAAATGTTAGCTTTCATCTGAAATGCCCTCCTAGCAATTTATTACCGTATTACATGGATTATAAGACGGATGCTTTTCCCTATGTTTGTGTCTCTGTATTTATAGTGCGTCTTATACCCGATTGCTTCTTATTAAGGTACTAGCGGCGGACGAAAAGCTTTCAAATATAAGGGTGCGTATAATTGGTGGCGTCGTATAATCCATATAATGCTTTATTAAGATATTTAATTATGATGCCAAACGTACGGAAAGGTAGAGTAATCGTAGTTTATTTTACTAGCATCGTCGTAAGTACTGCGATATTATTATCGTGATAATTTTTAAGTATCGATTATCGCATCGCGATATATTTCATTAAAAGTATCGAGTATCAACATCGCTGTACTTTTTTAAATTATAGATTATCGGGGATTTGCGATATTTTCGCGAACTATTTTGCTGGGACATTCTAGATATTATAAATTAAATAGGTAATTCCAGTTCCTGAACTTGCATACATGCTTGTAGGTATACTAGGTAAGAATGTAAATATTGGGTAAAGCGGAAAACCCGAAGCCCTTTATTAATCCGTTTATCCTTTCTACTTTTATTTTCTCATTCATTCATACTACCGCCCCCCCCCCCCATCGGAACCGCTTTCGCATTACTTCAGGGGGTGCGGGCGTGTCTTACACACTAACCATTCATGCAGCATGCACCCTTTTTTAATGCGGCTAATTTGGAGTTGAGCGATAAAAGACATGGACTGACATATAATAATTTCAAAATGCAGTTATTTTTAAAAGCGAAGATAGCTTATCTGTAACTTCTATTTTTTATAGTTCTATTTAATGATATTATTAACTATTAAGTATTTGTTTAAAAATTAAAGTACCTAATTAAAACATATTTTTACTTTTTACCTTCCGCTCCCCAAAGTATTGACAATCGGAATCGCGATATTTTCTGAAAAAAACATCGATTATCGGTATCATTATACTTTTCTGATAAAATATCGGTATTGCTACTGCAATACCTTGAGAAAGTATCGTTTCTACTACTGGTTACTAGACACGTTCAATTACAGATAGCTTTCGAGACAAGAACACGTTTATGAAAGAATAGTGAATATGTCGATTTTAGGCTTGGTCACATACGACACAATTTTAATGTGTGTACGTGACCTTAAATAACTTTTCCTGCGTGAACTACAAGAGTTTGAAGTAGATGTCTACAGGCAGATACAGAAATAAATGCTAGCTGTACTCTCATTTCAGTTAGCGTAAGTAACAAAACGCATAGAGTGGTTTACAAACAAATAGTGAGAGTGAAAACGAAGTAGTGGTAGTGTAGGGTGTGGTAGGTTTTAGCGACTGCTACTTTATTATAGATTTCCGTAGAAGGCAAGTTTCGCAAGCGTCCTTACATTATTATTGTACCATTTACTATCATACTCACGCTCTTTGCAAAGAAACATTTAAATGTTTGCGGGAGATTCATTTTACATTTAACTTCTCAACTCAAAATTCAAAATGGATGTAATGTTAAGATAATATCTATACCTTTTTGCGCCTACAAATATATGACCGCAGTTCACCCCACTTTCGGCTTGTCATATTTCCATGACCCTCTTATATCTCTCCGTATGTTATTCATACATCTTCCGACATTTACTCTCCTGGTAGTTCGTCTTCATATTCTTTTCGATTTCTGGCTCTCGAATAGATGGCTTGTTTTGTTATTCGTTTTTTTCCTACTTATACTCACTCCATAAAAATGGCAACTGCTTGCCGGCGTTAACTTTAAAGTAAATCCATTCTTAAATAATGTTAAACCCCGTTGACGCAATTAATTATTGATCTTCATCTAGAAAGACATAACACTGCAGGTATATAATTATTAACTTTTTAGGAAGTACAAGCCGAGGATTTGACAGTTACCAGTTGTTGTTACTACAGGTTTAAAATAGATAATGGTTAGTTTGATATTAAAGTTTTTAAATATTACATTTTGGCAACTTTATCTACTGGATCTGTAAATTGTGTACGGTAGGAAATTAACCAGAAACAATTATTAGTCCATATATTTAACAAGAACCGCAGACATGCTTCTGACTTCGTAATTGTATTATTGATTCTGTAGGCCACGCCACGCCACGTCAGTTGTTAAAAAGACATTTGTCGTCGTCCTTTACATTCTACCCATGCATAAACTATTAAGAGGACAAACACGGAAGCAAACCAGATAAGTAGGCGTTTAAAAATTTGCCAGTAAGTCCTAGAAAGATTTCTAAATACACTAGCTACGTTCGCGTTTAAACGATTATTTACTGCTAGAACTAAATTGCTGATGAAGAAGACGAACTAATTTATTGGAAAAACTACAGTTTGTAACTTGAGAACGTGTGTTTGCTAGTCTGGGTAGTAGCAGACACCAACCTGTTTTATAGGCTAAGCGAAACCATCATCAAACACATTTAATGCACTTATGTACTTTAGAAAGTACACAAAACTTCACGTAGTTATAAGGACACAAAGTGAAAGAGTAAATAATAGCTTGCGTAATACACGAATTGCTTTGTGAAACGGAGGAAAGGCTGATTTGAAACGGAATATTGGAAACAGATGCGCAAGGGTACAGAATTGGTGCTAAGGTAGGAAGCGTACTGATACGAAATAAAATGCGTTATTTAAGAGGAGCATACTGATTGGTTGTATAATTTAGCGACGTTATCCATTAAGAAAAGAAAGGAAATGAAAAGATGAAATTGAAGCTTAGACCAATGCATGTTAGATGTCCAACAGTAAGTGGCGAATACAGATCGATACGCACTGTCTTGTGTAGGGAAACAGGTGAAATTAGGTTCATCCCCAACTGCATAGACACGTAGCTCGAAAACGATAGAATAAGCAAAGCTCGAGAGCCAATGATTTTGCATTTTGTGTCATAACAGAAGCTAGATAAAAGTAATTCGTTCGTATATGCACTTCCTAGATCGAATACCTAGCGCGGGGCATACATTTTTCGTTTAGGTACTAATTTAAGTCAACATGAAAACACCCTGTAAAATGCTAGTCAATATTTCATCTAGCCGTACAGAAAAAGTCAAGTGTAGACGTGTATTATATTATAAATAAACACAACATTACCTTAAGGGGAACATAATGTTCTATTACGTTAAGAGGAATAGTATAAACCTAAAAAGAAAGTTATCCAGTAAGTTCACGATGAAAGGAATAAATTCAATAAAATAAAGACAGTCTTTTTGGTCGAGAAACGCTAGGACATGTCAATTTAGATTTTCAAATAGGCATTTTGTGGACCACAAGTCAACTCAATATTACTTCCGAAGTGACACCAACTTTCTTGATAGAAAACTCTGTATATTTCAACGATTTGTATAGAAAATCAATAAACGTATTCAGTAAACTCAAATTTGATATATTGATCATGAAAATTCACAGAAATACTTATCAAAGTGTAATTTAATAATTTTCTCCTCCTGAGATTGCACTCTGTACATACAATACTATTTTACTTAGTGGTAGTTGCTATGAAAGTTAATATATTTCTCAGAATTACTGGTGACAACTAATAATTGCAGTTGTTTATAATCACATAACTACGAGGGCTGTTCTCCTTCCGCTGAGCCTATCTAGCAGGTAGTGATATTTTTAAACCAGTTTTGTTTGACATTTTAACGTAGTAGCTTAAGTATAGTGGAATTTGTCAAATATACTTGTGAGTTTCTAAAATACGTAATTTTGAAGTAATGCTTTCCCCAAGAAATCAACGAATTGAATAAGGAGCATTATCGAGCTGTGTTTTTTTTTACAATTTCGTGCATGACTTAAGCCATAAAGAATATTTTTGAGGAAATCAATCGAGTGTCTGGTGACAAGTCGTGTTCTTTAACTACCGTAAGGCTGTGGTACAATGAATTTCAATGTGGTCGACTTTCCTTAAATGACAACTTTCGAGTTCCTAAGCCAAAAACGGCAGTTGCCAAAAAGAATATTGGTCTTGTACGAAACATGATTGAAGAGGCCCGGCATGTTACCGCCAGGAGTATTCAAGCAAATTTAAAGCCTGGTGTGAAAGAAATTGACACCATTTTACATAAACATTTTATGGTACGTAAGCTTTGTGCCCGTTCGATTCCCCATAATTCGACACCAGTTCAAAAAGGAAATCGTGTGGTATGGTGCACATCAACCCTGAATCACTTCGACAATGGATTGTCTCATTTGGTGACAACATCATTACAGGTGATGAAACGTGGGTATACTGCTATGATCCCTAAAGAAAGTAACAGTCGGCAGTTTGGGTTTTTCAGAACGAATCGTGTCCAACAGAAGTTGTTTGTGAAAAAAGCCGAAACAAATAGATCGTCACTACATTTTTTGGAATCACTCATCATGTTTCCACTGTAGCACTGGAGGATCGTCGTACGGTTAATGCTGAATGGTAAACTACAGTTTGTTTGGCTCAAGTTCTCCAAAATATTCGCGAAAAACGTCCAAGAGGAAAGATCATCTTGCATCAAGATAACGCTGGGCGCACACTGCTGCTCGAACGACTGAGAATTTGAATGCCCAAAACATTGAAATAATAGGTCATTCGCCGTATAGTCCAGACATAGTACCTAATGATTTCTCTTTATTTCCGCGTGTAAAGAATAAGTTACGGAATTTACGTTTACATCGACCGAAGAAGGGTCTGACGCATTTAAAAATGAGATAAATAACCTAACGCGGGAAGATTTCAAAACTGCATTGACTGTGGAGGGGAATACTTTTGAAAAATTATAAATAAATGTTTTTTTTCAATAAATTGTGTATTACTTTACTAAGCTCAGCAAAAAGAGAACAGCCTCCGTATTATTCCGGCAATAATCAAAATGCATCTAACAGAAAGAGAACGAATAGAAATACACATGATGATGGGTTTTGCAGATCGCATTCGAACTCAAGAACAAGTTTCCAGTTTATTTAATGAAACTCGCCCTGACTGGTCACCAATTAGTCAATATAGCATGAGAAAAATCGAAAGAAAATTCAGAGAGTTTGGCTATGTTAGCGATTTCCCTAAAGAAGCTGAAGGAAATCCTCATGTGACAGTTAGTGCAATTTCAAAGAATTATAATTTGGGAACAGGTAGTCTCAAAGATATTTCGAACAGTGAAGTATTTGACAGTAGGGTCGAATTTTCCGAGCAGATAACCGGAATGCGTAATGAAATTTTAAACTTTATTCAGAAAATAGTTTTTTCGAATGAGGCAACGTTCTGTCTAAATGGTACCACCAACAGGTAGATTTTCAGGTATTGGGCGACTGAAAACCCCCACTTGATGCAGGAGGTCCACACTCAATATACTCAGAAAATTAATATATGTGCGGGAATCGTCAGTAACAGATTTCTAGGACCATATTTTATAAGGAATGCTAAGCGGAGAACGCTCTTGGACTTTCTTCAGTTACATATCATTACTGACTTAGCTGATCTATTTCCCTATCATCAAAATCCTAATCTACCAAACAATCAATTAATTTTTCAGCAGGATGGCGCACCTCCGCATTATGAATTAGTTGTTCGACAGCTTTTGGATGCCACCTTTCCCAATAGGTGCATCGGCAGGAGGAGATTATTGAGTGACCACCTAGGTCACCTGATATAACACGTCTAGATTTCCTATGGGCTTATTTAAAATCTAAAGTGTAGTGTAATAAACCGAATTTTCTAGAAGATTTAAAAGATCGGATTCGCCAAGAATGTATATACATATACAGGGTGTCCCAAAACTCCTGGGACGTAGAGCTACCACGTATTCTAGAGGTCAAAAGAAGTCGATTGGACCCAACTTTGTCATATACCAAAATGTACCGTTTGCCCGTGAGAGGAGTTCAAAGTTTACTTAAAAAATCACATTTTTGTATGCTGTTCAGAAACGTGTCTACCAATTTTAATGAAATTTGGTACCTGGGCACCTCAAAGGAAGCCACTACTTTCAGTAACGAAAGAAACACAAAGAAATTTGGAGAAGGGTTAAAACCACCCCCACCCCCTGATAAATTTGTTCAGAAATTTTTAAGGATGATGATACGATTCTATTTTTTTTTCAAGGTGAAGACTTATTCATTAGCTTCATTTTTTGACTCTTGTAAAAACTCCATAATTCGTATAGTTTCGAAGAAAAACAATGTTTACTCAAACACTGAAAACCGATATTATTATTGCAGGTTTAATTGTATTACAAAATTTAGTTGGCCGTAGACACAAAAATAAAACAAAGGTGATAATTTTGATAGGAAACAGATTCATAATCATCCTAGTTGATTGGTGACAGTAAACTTTACAGTAATTGTTCACTGTTTGTTGCTTTTGTATTCTTTTTTGTTATTGTAACCATCGTTGCTGCTTTAATTGTTGTTGTTGTTGTTGTTGCTGCTGTTATTTTTGCCGCTATCAAATATGGATTTCCCTTTCAATGAGCAGACCGACATGTTATTAGTTCTTGGATACTGTCAAGGTAACTGCCGCGAGAGTGTCCGCGTGTATCAAGAGAGATATCCAAATCGAAGAATTCCAAATCACAAAACTTCTGTTCGTGTCGAATGTCGTCTTCGAGAAACAGGAAGTTTGCAGCCAGCCAGATTTAACACTGGAAGACCTCGACAAGCCCGAATACCCATTGTGGAAGAAGCAGTTCTTCAAAGGAATGATAATCCTGAGATCAGTACCAAAATATTGCAACGTGAAACTGGGATTCCAGAAAGCACTGTAAGTCGGATCCTTGCCGATCAATTAATTTGTCTTTTTCACATTCAGCCAGTTCAAGAATTATTGCCACTTGGCAACGAATCGCGTTTAAATTTTGCAGAAATTATTCGGGAGCGCAGAGTAGTCGACGATGGATCCCACACTAATATCTTGTTTATTGATGAGTCTTGTTTTACGGCGTCGTGGCATGACAAACCTACACAATGAACATATTTATGCAGATGAAAATCCACATGCTGTTAAAGCTAGACATTATCAACGAGAATTTAAAATTAGTGTCTGGGTCGGAATTATCGACAATTTTTTGGTTGGACCGTTCCGATTGCCTGATCGTCTCGATGGCGCTAGTTACCTTCTTTTTCTCCAAGAAACTTTGCCAGAGTTATTAGAAGACTTGCCCCTTAATTTGAGTCAAAACATGTTGTTCAACCACGACGGTGCACCACCTCATTTTGCACGTGCCGTAAGAGAATATCTAAATGAACAATTTGCTGGTAGATGGATTGGTAGGGGACAAGAAGCACCCATTCAATGGCCACCGCGGTCTCCAGATTTAAATCCTTGTGACTTCTTTATATGGGGAGCGTTAAAAACAAAAGTATACGAGGTACAAATTAATAATGCTGAACAACTGTGGGACAGAATTCAAAATGGTGTAAACCCACTACGAGAAAACGACGATGTTTTAAGAAGGGTGCATTTCAATTTTTTACGTCGTGTTGACCTCTGCATCAATGAAGGTGCAGGTCACATTGGACATTTGTTGTAAAAAAGTTTTATTTTTGTGTCTACGGCCAACTAAATTTTCTAATACAATTAAACCTGTAATAATAATATCGGTTATCAGTGTTTGAGTAAACATTTTTTTTCTTCGAAACTATACGAATTACGGAGTTTTTACAAGAGTAAAAAAATGAAGCTAATGAATAAGTCTTCACCTTAATATCATCATCTTTAAAAAAATTCTGAACAAATTTATCAGGGGGTGGGGGTGGTTTTAACCCTTCTCCAATTTTCTTTGGGTTTCTTTCGTTACTGAAAGTAGTGGCTTCCTTTGAAGTGCCCAGGTACCAAATTTCATTAAAACTGGTTCACACGTTTCTGAACAGCATACAAAAATGTGTTTTTTTAAGTAAACTTTGAACTCCTCTCACGGGCAAACGGTACATTTTGGTATATGACAAAGTTGGGTCCAATCGACTTCTTTTGACCTCTAGAATACGTGGTAGCTCTATGTCCCAGGAGTTTTGGGACACCCTGTATTGATAAACTGAATTGGAAGCTGATTGTTTTTCGAGAACGCAATTGTTTAAATATAATTTTCTCACAAAGTTAACCAGCTAATTTTTCGAAAATTTCATACCTATTCCATTTCAACGTTTGTGGTTTGGTTTTCACAAGAAGCTTCGGTTTTAAACTTCACATACTTGCCTTTTTTTCTAATATAATTAAATTATAAAAATATGTGCTCAGCTTCCATGTACACTACAAGGGCGTATCCAGCTCAAAACGGTAGTGGAGGGGGAGGGGGCAGCTTTCTGAATCCAACTTCTTTCATAAGGGGGCGTTCAATAATATACAATTATAAAAGAAAAACACTATTAATAAAATTTGCTTTTGAATAGTAGTTTGCGAGGATTAGTTGCAAATTTTCTAACTACAGCTTTCACTAATTGTTCCTTGTTTGTGAAAACTCATTGACGATGAATGCTTAGCGTGGCTAACCCATTTAATCTATTTTCACCAATTGCTTCTAACCCATGTTTTTTCTAATGGTAGCAAAAAACTATTCGCTCTTTTTAAAAACTCGATATCTGATGCTTTTTTTATCTTATTTCACATTTTGAACCACAATTCCCTTTCTCCTTTGATGCCTTCCAAATTGTAAAAAGTTGCACAAGATGAAGTACTTTCATTTCATTCCTCCAACGAAACATCTCTCATATTACTCTGATGGAAATGTGTCAATGAAAATGACTTTTAAAGATGATATCATGGAATCCAAGTAAGGAATTATTAGAGACCTTCTCCAAAATTTGGATGGATTTCCGGCTGGGGGGGTTGCTTCTATGCATTTGTCGGCCAGCAACGCAAGTGACGGTTATATTAACATTCAAATGCATTTGATATGCATTTTTTCTTGTTCCTGCATTACCCTCTTCAGTCTACTGCTTCAACAATATCGACGAAGTGATCTATAAAATACGGTCTCATACAATTTAGGAATGTACGCAATAAGTTTACGTCGTAAAATGGATTTGCGAAAAAATATGATTATCTCCTTGATAGTTCCAACGCCGTTTCGAATTTCTGGGATAACGTTTAAGTCGTTCACGACAAGATTTACCTTGTGCTAGGAGCAATAGAAATACAAGGCTTTATTGTACTTTTGCCTCAAGATCGCCTGCATACCTATCCCCTTCTTTACCAGACATTGTGGAACATCCGTCGAAGGCTATTATTATTATTATTATTATTATTATTAGTATCATTATTAGATGTTAGGGCTTTGCCCTTTATATGCCTTCCGTCACTTCGACCCTTAGTGGTTCTTTGTAACTTATGAGCCCTTTCGTTGTTAGAGAAGTTGTAGGCTGTTGATGAACCTTATAATGTCTCTGTACTTCGAGTCCCTTATTTCGTTAGGTATCATTGTAATGTATATTATATAAGTTGGCAACACTGACAGTGAAGCTGACAGTGGATTAAGATGGCTGTAAGAGCTCCGTAATAATTAATTAATAAATGCACATACTTGAACTAGCTACTTGTATTATTATAGTGTAATAGAGTATGCTAGAAATACAACATGGCGCAGTCGATATAAATGTAACCTAGAAAGAAGTTTGAAGAAAGAAACAGTGCACGTGCAGGGCAGCAAGAAAGTAAGGTTAGAAAACATGGAGTGTTTCAAACCGCCAAAAAGTTTAGATTTAAATGGAAATGTAAGCGAAAACTGGAGAAGGTTCAAACAAAATTTTGAAATATTTATGAAGGCAACTGGCAAGAATTCTGAAGAAAGTGAAACCAAAGTTGCTATTTTATTAAATTTAATAGGTGAAGAAGCAGTTGATCTGTTCAATACATTTGCTTTAGCCGATGAAGATAAGAAAAACTACGAAGTCGTGCTAAACGCATTTGAATTACATTGCATACCAAAGAAAAATGTTGTGTACGAGCGTTACTTGTTCCATAAAAGAGATCAGAAGGATGGCGAAGGATTTGAGCCGTTTTTAACAGATGTAAAGAAGCTTTCGATAACTTGTGAATTTGACTCGTTGAAGGACCACATGGTTAGGGATCGAATCGTACTGGGTGAAGGAGCAATCACTACAGGAAAGATTGCTACGCAGTGAAGATTTAACGCTACAGAAGGCGATCGACATCTGCAAAACTGCCGAAGTAATAAAGTCACAGGTACAAAATTTACAAGGGAAATCTGTTGAAGGTATTAAAAAGAAGACAAATAAACAGCAGGGACCAGTTGGACAGAACAGAGAGCAAGTAAGCAAGTGTAGTGGTGACAAATTTAAGTGTTATAGGTGTGCGACCTGGCATGGCCCTCGGAAATGTCCTGCATTTGGACAGAAGTGTAAAAAATGTCAAAAACTGAATCATTTTGCAGTATCATGTAAAATTAGGCAAGTAAAAGAGGTTGATGCCACTAGTGAGACTGATTCAGATGATTTTTGCATAAATACTGTTAATATTTTAAATGTAGATAAAGTCGAAGTGTGGCATGAACAAATTAAGGTAGAATATAAGCTTATAAATTTCAAATTGGATACTGGAGCACAAGTTAACATAATACCTGAAGGTGTATTTAAATCTATTAACAGTCAATTAAATGTAAGGTCTACAGGTATTACGTTAGTTGCATTTGGTGGCTCTAAAATAAATCCAATTGGTACGGTGTATTTAAAATGTCAAACTAAAAAACATGTTGAAGTGTATGATGATTTCATAATAGTCAAAGAAAATGTACAACCAATATTAGCAGTGGTGGCTCGTGAGTTAAGAAAGAGGGTGGGCACAAGAAAAGACTTACCTATTTTTTGTACATAAAATCCATTCTCCTATTTTTCATGCTGGAAAAGACGTCTATGACATTGTTGTCAAAATCGGGGATAGACTGGACGAACTTCTTTTCTATTGATAGGACCGCCAATGCGTTCAGTCGATCATTTTGCCCACAATTAACTTCCATCATTGAAAAAACGTCACTTTCGTCTTTGAATCCAAACGCGCGATTGCGCGAAAACAGCGCTCCAAAGTCCAAATTCAAACGTTGGCTGCAAATCGGGAACAATCTGCTCGGTGTCCCATTCGCCTGGTATATCGCGTATAGCGAAGATAACCGACAGGCAACCGAATCACCTCTACATGGGGAACAAATCAGAGCGTTCCCCGGAACATAGTTTTGAGCGTGTTAGCCGCGCCTTTGGTGCGGAAGGAAAATTTGATACCATCGTTAAAATAATGAAATTAAAAGAATGCACTGAATTACATGCGAATTTCTTTCTGTGTTTATCATGGTGGTTGGATGGGCACGTGCCCTTGTGCCCTTTAGTACAAGCCGCCACGGAATATTAGGACTTCAAACATGCGTAAAACTAAATTTAATTAAAAAGGTAGAAACTGTAAATAATATAGACAGTAAAAAAGATTTTCTTGCTAGAAACCGAGATGTTTTCCAGGGGTTAGCTACTTACCAAGAAAAGTGCACGATTGAAATAAAAAATGATGTACAACCAAGTGTTAACCCACCTAGACGAATTCCGAGTATTGTAAAAGATAAATTAAAAGAGAAACTTCACGAATTAGAAAAAAGGAGTATCATTAGTTCAGTACCTAAACCGATAGGGTGGATTAATAATCTGGTTATTGTTGAAAAAGCTGATAAAACATTGAGATTATGTTTAGATCCAAAAAACCTAAATTTAGCTATAAAACGTACTCCTAATGTTTTAATTCCTACACTAGAAGAAATTAGTGAGCAGTTATCGGGTAAATGTGTATTTACAGTAGGTACTAGATTTTAAGGAAGGGTTCTGGCAAATTAAACTGGATTCAAAATCTAGCGATTTGTGCACATTTGGTACACCATTTGGGTGTTGGAAGTTTAATAGATTACCTTTTGGCCTTAACATGGCCCTGAGTTTTTTCAGTTTATGAATATGAAACATTTTGGCGATATACCGGGTGTTATAGTGTACTTCGATGATGTATTAATTGCTGCAAAGACAGCTGAAGAACATGACAAAATCTTAGAACAGGTACTTGGTAGAGCTAGAAATTTAGGGGTGAGGTTTAACAAAGAAAAGTTGCAGTATCGAAGCTCTCATGTAAAATATTTAGGTCATGTATTTAGTAATGAAGGTATTAAAATAGACCCAGAGCGTATAAAGGCTATTATAGGAATCCCAGACCCAATAAATAAAAAAGAGCTGCAGAGCATTTTAGGTATGGTTAATTTTTTGAGGCAATTTATTGATAACTTGGCAGAATTGACAGCACCATTGAGAGAGTTGCTAAAAGATAAGGTATATTTTCAATGGCTTCCACACCATTCAAAAGCGTGGGAAGAAATAAAAAATAAAATAATAAAGGCCCCAGTTTTGGCCAATGTAAACAATAAAGAAGAAATGACCATACAAGCTGATGCATCGCAAAATGGCATTGGATGTTGTTTGATGCAAAATAATAGGCCCGTGGCATACGCATCACGTAGTCTCAGCGAAGCAGAGAAAAACTTTGCTCAAATTGAGAAAGAATTTTTAAGCATCACTTATGCGACAACAAAATTCCATAACTACATTTATGGTCGTAAGGTTAATATAATAACGGACCATAAACCTCTAGTAAGTTTGATGAATAAAAAAATATGCGATATTGCCTAATCAAGGTTAAAAAGAATGAGAATAAAATTACAAAAATATGAAACTAATATCTCTTACCTACCAGGAAAATATATGCATATAGCAGATTTGTTGTCTAGAGCTTATTTAAAAACCGAAAACCACACTGATGACAGTGTTGGGTAGTAACTAAGTAAAAGTAACTCGTTACCAGTAACTAGTTACTTTTCAGTAACTTAATAGTAACT
>JABXWE010032602.1:0-25866 GCA_014611495.1 Limonius californicus | reverse complement strand
GTACTGTTTTTAGTTTGTTTTTTTACGATGTTGGTAGTTCGATTTGAATTTGAAATGTCAGTTTCAGCCACCTGTCAGTGCTGCCATAAGTATTTATAAAAACTCCCTAGTAATCGATTTGACGTAAAATTTTCTACATAAATTTTTTTAAAATACTCTTAAACTTCCTCAATAGAAAAAATAGTATAAAGAACACGTTTCATAAGACCACTTGTCGCACTCGTCCGTTGAAAAACTCGACGCTTCGCGTCTCGTTTTTCAAACTTGAACTCGTGCGTTAAGAAGAGGCCTTATGAAACTAGTTCTTTAATATACTATTAATATTTCAATCAAATAGCAAAGGTTTTTTCAACATTCTAACAACTAACCACCTATTTGTATTAATCATAATCATTAATGCTTTATCGGCATACTTAGAAGTTTATATAAGAGTAGTTGAGTTATGTCAAGAATATTCTATTAATGAAACCTCGAGAAATTTCTAGTCAAATTTGCTTACATGATATCGATTGATACATCTGTCTGTTTTATGAATAGTTAAATGTGCAACTGAAGATTGCATGATTAACTTTAGTCACTCACGTAATTTAATAAAAAATATTGTAATACCTTCACAAACGGTTGTTTTACTTTAGCCAAGTTCTTGCTACAGATTTAATTATATTTGAATAGTACCTAAAATTTGCGCACGCAATACAATTTTATTAAAGTAAAATCTCATGGTAACTAACCGAAACACGCGGTTTTAGTTCCACAAGCGACAGTAAAATTTCTTTTATGATCGACCTGTACAGCCACATATGATTCAATGAGAGTGGCGAGAATGGGACGTCTACAATTGAAGCGAGTAAAGATTATATGGAGATATAGGGAAAACAAGGATAGTTACTTCACCTTCCAGAGTGCGTCATTTGTACATATGCAGGGTGGCCCACCGGACACAAAACAGGCCTGTTTTGTGATACTAAACATCATTTCTTTAAAAATGCCCAAACAGATCAAAAGACATACCGTTTGAAGGTTCGATGAACTTGGTTTACAGTAGTATTTTTATTTTTGGATTCTAGCAAAGATAAACCCAGTGACTTTGCGGGCCATTCAATGGCGCTTCTGTTTCTAATCCATTGACCCGGAAATTTTCGTTTCAAATACTGTTGAACAACAGTGCACAATGCGGAGGAGCTCCGTCCTGTTGGAATATCCAATGCTCTTCGAGGTAATGATCATCAATATCTATAATATCAATTAATATGGAGTCAATGTTGTCATTTCAATTGCATCTGTGCAGTCGAATTACCAGGTAAAAAATAGGCCGACAAGACGATCGCTAATGTTTAATTTTTCGAGGTGTTGAGTAGGTGCTTCGTGAAATATCCTCGGATTAGAATCTGTCCAATAGCGATAATTATGGCGACTGACTGTACCATTTACGAAAAAAGTGCATTCATCGGAAAACAGACGTTAAGAAGAAAATTTGGATTTATATTGTTCGAGACTTTCAAAGTTTCTCGAACTGTCAGCGCTCAGATTAATTTTCGGCTTGGACCGCGTCGTCGATTCGAGGTCACACGCAGCAAAGGAAGGATTACTGGTTACTGTTTGTGAACCGAAACAAACTACCGTTTCGCAAGACATTACGGTTTGCATCTTCAGAGTCCTCGTAGTACTGAAGATGCAAGTTGCAATGTCTTGCGAAAGTTTGTTTTGGTTCACAAACAGTAACCAGTAATCCTGCCTTTGCTGCGACGACGCGGTCCAAGCTGAAAATTAATCATAGTGTTGAGAAATTTGGATTGTTTATTGTCCGTTTACTTATAATCTCATAAAACTGTAAACGGCTGTCAAAGTCGTCTTAATTGAGTTTTTGTAGCAAATGAATCTTGTAGGGATAAAGCTTGTAGTGTTTCAAAATTCGCTGAATATTTATTCTATTAATGCCCGATACAATAGCCATTTGCCTTGCATTCAACGTAGGATTTACAACAACATAGCTTAGCACCGCATTTCGTTTCTTTATTTGGGACAAACCCGGTTTTCCGAAATTTTCTCAGACTCCACGACGTACTTGCGATTCACATGCTTATCTGCATGTTGGTGATTGAACAATTCGGAGTTTCTACTGGCACATTCATTGTTTCCGAAGAAAAACGCAAATATTTCAACTCTTTCTAATATCTAATAAATGTTCAAAGAAAACAACAACTACGAAAGGCTGAATTAAAAGAAAAAATGTACGCGTAATCATTCCATAAATGCTCCAGAACATCTACTATCCTGAAACTTTGGACTACAGTTGCACAGAAACTACTACTACTACTTGAAATTTCAAATGTAATGTCTTTTGATATTCCTTGCTATTTAAAATTTGTAGGTTGAAAATCGCCCCAATTTTGGGGTTGAAGATAAGTGAACGGCCGTATTACATGTCCCCCTGGCAATTTTTTACATGTTCGGTTTTTTGATTAATTGAGCATTCGTGTCTTAAAACCGCCCGTTTTCGTTTTCGGTGGGTCACCGCGTATATAATCTTTAAATGATTAATCTTCTAACAGATTGAAAACTCCGAACTCCAAATTTGTAAAAGGTGTGAGAGTAATAGCAAATGATAAGTCAAAATATTATTGTTAATAATTTCAATAGGTTTTAATAATAATATAATAATAATAATAATGTTGTGCTTTTTTGTACGTATTTCGACCGAGTTTTAAATTTTTTAGGAACTCGCTTTCGGTTTTGAGTTTGTTATTAATGAATTGTCAAGCCAAACAGTATCTAGAGTCTAGAAAAACGCTAGTACGGAACGCCGAATTTTTTTCTTTTCCACTGCTATTAGTTGAACGTACACATAACGTGCTAATGCTGCACATTTAAATGAAATTGTGATACGTTTTGCCCTTTGTGTTGGACGTGTTACACACAAATCTGATAGTTACAGCTTTGTTTGCAATCTGTAATATAAATAAAATGCATTTCGTAAAATCTGCCTTCTAAAATAATAATAATTGATATGATTTCACAAATTAATATACGATTCTATACAAAGCCAAGATCTCATTACTATCCTGTGTTATTTTAAATTTTAAACAAAATGAAATATGAAATAGAAGTTTTGCTCGTATGCACAAGACGCACACTCACAGAGGTATTTTTTTAGCAATTTATCGCAATACAGTAAACTATTGCCTACACAGAAAATATCTAAGTGCGGCCCTGTGTTGTATTTGCAATTTTGGACAGGATTTATGAAATAACAATCTGCGTCCCATGCCTAAGGCACAAGGTGCCGTAATAACTTATCCAACATGAATAACCGATAAGCGATTACTTCTACAAACAACGCCTAATTACGGGCCTGTATTAATTCAGGGATTAAATTTCAAACGAGGCGTCTAATTTTCACTTTTCGTTTTGTGATTCTAAAATACCTGTACGGCCCGCGAAACGAGTAAATCATGCAAACAATTTGCCACGACTGACGTTAAAAAACCTGTAATTACAGTATTTACTCACATAGTTATGACAGGATAGAATTAAAACTTGTTTCAGAATTTAATAAATTAGGTTGTCTTTCTTAAGTGTGTGAGCATAAGAAAGTTTATTCCACACTTTAAATTTTTCATACAAAAAGCATAATTGTTTTAAAATGCTGCGGGGTGCATTTGTAAAATTATACATTGGGTTTTGATAAATGGTTGCAGGGGTAAATGTGGCTGAGCGTTTTCATATGTATTTACTCTTCCCACATCCTAAAATGTACTAAGTACATATAGCTGTGATACTCTTTTGAAATAATATTTTTTCTTATTCATTTTAATATAACTTCAAATGAAAGATGTAGTAAAAAATTAAATTAAAAAATGGCGCAGTCGGTAGTACAACTGCCGTACATTTTAAGGTGGTGTTGTTGGTAAAATCCCAAAATGACACACATCTACCTGACAAAATTGCATTCGACTGTAACTTCAGAAACATCGTAAATAGTTTGAAGCAATCCAGAAAGAATTTCGTGTTCACGCAAAGATTTATGGATATCCAACACAACTTATAAAATACCATAACATCATGTAAGCCTGAAGAGACTATTATAATGTATGGAAATCTTCCGCTTAAAAAAATACACCATATATAGCGTCTGTTATGTAACGGTAGTTCCACTTTTGAAATCTCAAGTGTCTGCGCAGTGAAATTTAAGGCATTAATTTAAATAAATTATTAAATAAAGTCCTGTTAGCAAACGGCTAATACTTCTCGCGAATGGATTTTAACTCGAGGTGGCCGCATTTCCAAACTAGAGGGTATTTCACGGTTCCAGCGGGGCTGACGATAAACATTTTTGAATAAACAAGGAGTACGAGGTCTTATCTAACGGAACAATATATTACTGCATTATCATGCTGCCATAAACATGGTGCGCCTTTCCCAGGGATTCTAATACGGCTTTTTAAGATAAGTACAGGTTTCAGTTAAAAATAGCACCGGGGCATTTATTTAAAATACGTGGGAGTTTCCAATCGATATTATTAAAGGTAAGTGGCGCTGTGGAGCGCAACTTGCATTTATGCTCTTAAAGTTTTAAATTCTTCGATTAAAGGAAACAAGTGCTGTTTTTTAAATCTCATAGAAGGTGTTATTTATAGAACAGTATTTTTAAAAATTAAATTTTGTTATTTTTCGAAATTATCATAAGATTCCAAGCCACTCAAGAATTAAGGAAACATCTATCCTAGATTCACATAGATAAAAACCTTGAGCTTGATTATTTCTTTCGAATCCTTTGGAGGCGTTTTTTGTGCTAAACTAAGTATGAGGTTAGATTATGAGTTAGGGGGCGGCGCAGGTAGCTCGGATAGGTTGGCCGTATGCCTTTCACGCAGCTGTCCTGGGTTCGAATCCGGACGCCGAGGGCGGTGGTTTTTTTCTGAGAGATAAAAAACGCTAAAACGGCCCTTCTTCTCGGATAGGAAGTAAAATCGTAGGCCCCGTGTCCAAGTGTTGTTGGGCACGTCAAAAGAACCCTCAAACAGGCTAAATTTCTAGGTGTGGTAGGATCGCTCCCTGGTGAGGGTGGTTAGCCATAGTAGCAGAAATAGGCCGACGTTAAATAAATACAAACAAACAGGGGGGCCTCGGTGGAGTAGTGCGGATACGCACTGCCACTCGAGGTCACGCAAAATTCGGTCCGATCGGTCGAGGTATGGAATCCCGACTGGGGCGACCGCATTTCGCTTAGTTAAGTTTAGGGTGCATGTTGCAAGAATGGTTAGTGTGTAAGGGACGCCCGCACCCCCTGAAGTAATGCGAAAGCGGTTTTCAGAGGGGGACGGTAGTGTGAATGAAAGAGAAAAATAAAAAAAAAAGATTATGGGTTAGGACTCAGGCGAGTAATTTTATAGTCTCTAGTAGCCTACTTATTAATATAACTATGAGAATATTTTTTTCTATTGGTTAATTGGGATTAGTTAAAATACTAATGTGAGGTATCTTTGCATTTTCTACTTTTGCGAGTGCTCCTTCAGCCAAAAGCATAGAAAAACCACGAATACTGGCCTGGAAGGAGATTACACCGTAATTATTAAATTCAAAGTATTAATAGTTATGCTGATTAGCGAAGGTTAGCTGTGTCTGCTCGCATTGAATTCACTCAAAAGCGTTTGGCTTGTTGAATTACATTATCGTATAGTAAAAAAGCTGTTTTAAATTGCTGCAAAAACAAAACGACAGGTCACGAACTTTACAGAATGTCAATCGATTCACGTAGTAGTGAAAAAAATACTTTCTCGTAGCAGCCATACTAAGTGTTCAGTGAAAGATATTTAGTTAGTTCTGTTTGTTAATTTTAGGAGATTATAAATTACGAGGCTTGCTCAATCGAAACTCATCCTTGATCTACTTAGCCTTGAAATAATTCCAATGACGTTTGTTAATGTTAGTAGTGTTTGAAAGCAACACATTAATAAGTTTCTGGCGTTTGAATCTTTTTTTTTTCATTCATACTACCGTTCTCCCTCCGGAACCGCTTTCGCATTACTTCAGGGGGGTGCGGGCGTCCCTTACACACTAACCATTCATGCAGCATGCACCCTAAACTTAAATAACTGAATTGCGGTCGCCCCAGCGGGGATGGCGTTTGAATCTGATTCTGACTTTTAGAACTTTGATTTTGAAATGGCGTTTATTGTTGAAAATCCGTCCTAGTTTGCGTCAGCGTACGGTCCTACAATTGTTATGTGCTGAAGGTGTGCAGCCATTGCAGATTCATACGCGAATGCAAGCAGTAAATGGAAATGCATGTATTGCGTACCCAACTGTGAAGGAATGGTGCGGCAAATTTAAGAATGGAAAAGAGGGGACTATCCATGAGCTGCGACCAGGACTAAGCCGGTAAGGGCATATGAGCACGATGGAGGAAAGAAGGTAGGCGTCCAGAATCTGGACTCCTAGTCAAAGAAGGAAAATAATTAAACGGAACGCGAGAAACGCCGAACGGTGTAATCCTATTTGTAAAATATTTACAATTTTCTATGATGGAGGAAGAAGTATTTTCTGGAAGTGCACCTCTATTTTAGATTGAGGTCTGGCTGTAGGTAGATAAACTACCATTTTTTGGATATTTGCTTTTCTTGTAAAAATAATCGTTTAATATTTTGTTATTTGTAAAAGAATGCTTTAAAACCGTTTTTACTATAGTAGTACTTAAATTAGACTACTTTAAGCGCAATTTCTTTCTTAAGTACGAGGGGTATTCTTTAAATAAGGTCCGCTTGTGACTGAGAGTGAGGACGCGCGATCGCCGCACTGCGCTTGCGCGTCTGCTCCCAGCATGCTTTGCGCACGGCGTATCGTCTGTCTGTGTGCTGAGCTGGAGAAGTTTATAATGTTTAAGAAAATTGAGTCGCCTGCCGACTATGATATACGATCTCTAATTCGATTCTTGAGTGCAAAAACTTGGCAGCAGCGGAAATTCACCGTCAGATTTGTGAAGTTTACGGTGATAATGCTACGAGTAACAGTAAAGTTCGAAGTGGGTGAGACTGTTCAAGGACCGGAGGGTTAATGTGCATGATGAGCCACGCCCTGACCGACCTTCTCTGATTTTTGAAGATTTGGTTCGTGATATGGACAACAAAATTCGAGAGGACCGACGATTCACAATTTCAAATTTATCAATTGAATTTCCATAGGTTTCCAGGTCAGTTTTGTACACCATTGTTACGGAGAAATTGAATTATCACAAATTGTGTTTTCGGTGTGCCCCAAGACTGCTTTCTGACAATCACAAAACGAAAAGATTGGGCTGTCCTTTATCGTTTTTGACTCGACACAATCAGGAAGGAGATGAATTTATTGTTGTACCACATCGTTACAAGAGAAGAGACTTGGAAGTCTCACATGACTCCTGAGTCCAAGCAACAGTCAATGGAATGGCGATACACATCGTCGCCAACCAGAGTGAAAGCCAAACAGACAATAGGGGGATAGGAAAGGGATTTTGTTAGTGAATTTTATGCCGAGAGGCACAACAATCAATTCTGATGCGAATTGTGTGACCTTGAGAAAACTCCGGCGTACCATAAAAACAAGCGGCGCGGCCTACTGTCTTCCGGTGTGATGTTGCTCCATGACAATGCAAGGCCACATGTTTTTGCACAAACACAAGGTCTAATCAGGTCTTTTGGATGGGAACAACTGGATCATCCACCTTACAGTCCAGAACTTGCACCCAATTATTTGCGCCTGTTTCGGCACTTAAAGGAATTCCTTGGTGGTGAACGGTTCAATGACGACGAAGAAGTGAAAACTGCAGTCATGGATTGGGCTTCTTCACAGGCGGCAGATTTGTTTGGCGTCGGAATTCAAATACTTGTTGAGCGGTATGACAAATGTTTGAACAAAAATGGAAATTATGTAGAAATATTGATAAAAGCATGTAGAATATGGAAAAAATATATTTTTTCGAAAACTGTCATCAAAAGTTGACATTTTCGTTGAATTTTCAATTGTCAAAGTGAGTCTTTTTTGTTTACTGGATGTAAAAGTCTTTTACATTCTAGAACAAAAAAGACTTTTACGTTCAGCAATTTTTGATTAAAGAAGAGGTCACAATTTGGGGGAATCTTTATTATTTATCTTAAGCAATATTTAAATGTAAATTTGTAATAGTACAATTATTCAAAGTGATACCGCTTGAAGACGAAATCGGAACCAAACGTTAGAAAATTAGAGATTACGATGTTTGTTTTATGGTTGCTATGGGTTGCTATCATAACTAGTTGTTCAGAGCGGTCAGAGCATACCAGATTTAACACCAAGATGATTGTAGAGATTGATCTCGATTATAAATGTCAGAAGTTTTCTTTGAGTTTCCACTAATTTGGAGCCGCAGTTTTCGAAAAAACGTTGTTTGATACTCGATTGCGAAATTATTTTGCATTATCGAATGATTTTTTTGCTCGCTGGCGCTCGCAAAAAAAACTTTCATTCTCGAATGCAAAAGTATCATTTCGCAATCTAGAATCAAAAATAACTATTAATGATATGTACAGTATTTTTCTTCTTATTAAAAAACGGACCGTATTTAAAAAATACCCCTCGTATTTTTGCTCAATCTTTCATAATTGAATTTGATTTGGAACTTTCAGCTGTTAAAGCACGATACTACGTTCTTATTTTACAACCGGCAGCAGAAATCAAGTAAATAAACGTACACGTAACAATTTCTATGTTTCTTTTTAGAAACACTTTCTTTGATTTTTCTATTGATCTTTTCTAGGTTTCCTCTGTATTTATGGGCAGGTTTGCGTTATGTTTTCCTGTTTTTTATATTATTTTAGTTTCTTCTGTCGTTCTATTTGTTCAGAAATCTTCAGGTTTGTATTTTCATATATTGTGTGTTTTGGCTCTTCTAATTTTGAAAATGTAGCTGAGCTTTTCATCAGATACTTTTTCTTTATAAAAACCCCTTGTAGGCATGCAAATCTTCGCTTTAATTTTCTAGTTTTTTATTTGTATATAAAATGTTTACCAGATTTCATTATTTAAATCTACGCTACTTCTTTTCATTGTCAATAATTGTTATATAAAAATATTATTGCAATATTGTTTTCATTTATGAGTTTCAATGGTTTTTTTCTATTCTGTTTTGTCTTCCATATACATCTTCATTAGCTTTTCTTTTTCAATCTGCTCTGCTTTGTTTATGTTTAGATAATATTTAATAGTTTGACTTGCACCTTTGAAGTTTCCTTTAATTTTTTGGGAAAGCTTCACCTTCTTAATATTTTTTAGCAATTGTCCACTCCTGTACAAATTTTGATAAGGCTTCTTCAATGTTTGGGAATATTTAATAGTTTCCTTTTCTATTCGGAAATTTTTTTCTTCTTTGAGCGTCTGTTTGAGTTAGTCATTTATTTTGCGGAATCGTATATAGGATATGTTCTTTTGTTAAAAATTTGTTTGCTTGGAAACCTTTTCAACATACTTCTAATCGAAGCAACTTTCTGCAAGAATGTTTCTAGTGTTCCGAATTGGGCTTAATCAGGAGACATGTTGAAACAAAGTACCATTTCTTTATTTTACAACTTACTGGTGGAATCAAGTAAATAAACACACATGTTCGCTAACGACTTCCATTTTGCGACCGCTCCGGACTGTTAAGGCCAGAGCACATAAATCACTCCGACTTAGATAAGCTCTTAAATAATCCATCTGAGGGAACGAGAAGGCAGCCTTAACGAAGTACCGCACAAATTTTCCTTAATTTGATAGATATAGGCTATTAATACTAATTAACATACGGCTGCGCCTTCAATTATCCTCTTCTGCTGCTCTCCATTCATGGCTGCCTCGCCCATTACGTGATGTTCAACAAGTTTTTAAGAGCTTCCGTATTTATTTGCTACACTTATTTCAAGCTGCAGGATTAATAGGCGGCATTAATCAGTAGAAATCGCGCGCAAACCTCTAATAACGACAAATGACATAGATCATTGCAGATGGCGAGTAGTAGACTTCTGAAATCGTTCCCGTTGTGATTTTAATCGATTTGGGCGGAAACTCGCACAGTTCCTCAACAAGGAAGAGGAAGAGGACTTTTCGAAATGCAGATGCATCGAGGCACGCCGGCAGGAACTATAAAAGTACAAAATGTGAAGGTACTGTTAGGCAGACGTCCAACCTGTTTGCGGAGCTTCGGGTTAAGCCATAAGTCAATTTGCTCGTCCCGTCCAGATACTGTTATATACTTATTTGGAAGTAGTTTGCCAATTTCATGCGAAATAGATGAGTGTAATGGGCTTCTCGTGAGACTCATACCATCCTCGTGATGAAGAGCTCGCTAAATTGCACGTAGTTGGCGTAGAGGACGTGGAAGTTGCAGCCCTGCTTTATGAAAGACTCCGCACATAAATAACCGAAGTTAATTAAATATTGGAAGTAATGGTAGAATGCAGTTGCTTCAATGTGCCAAGAAGAAATAACAGGGAGGTTAATTGGATAGAGATTGCAATGATCGTAAACACAATCGAGCTTAGATTCAACAGTTTTCGTTTGCTGCGAAGTTCTGCATCTGAACTTAATCGACTTTTAAATTGTTTGGCTTGCTAAATTGCTTTGAATACTCGTATTGTGTCTTATTATACAGCCATACATATGGACTCGTCTAGATCCATGGTAAATTTGTAAGAGACAAAATGGGTCCTAAATCTAATTTAGTATAAACATTTATGGAAACTGGTGACCGGTTTCAATGGAATTTAATAAATATGAAAATTAACCAATTTAATTTATAATATTTAAAACAGTAATTTAATAACTAAGTCATTACAGGACATCAGTTACAGGCAATAAGCCTTAGTTATCCGCAGTAGCTTTTAACCTTCTAATTTTTAGAATTATATGGAAAATGTAGTTCTCCGAACTAGTATTGTTGTGTTTTCTTCGTACACTGCACCCGTTTGAAAGAACTTTTATGGAAGATCCCGTTATTGTACAAATTTTGATAGATATTTTGTATTACAATGGTCAACAACACAATAAAGAAAGTTTATATAAACATTACATTACAGAATTACAGCACATTTTCTGTTGTAACAATTGCTTAAACTACTTGTTCAAACTTTTCAAAAATTCAACTTTTAAGTATAAAAATTGTATTACAATAGTTATTATTACTACAAATTAATATCTTTACAATTGTTTTTCACTATTTTATTGTTATTCGGTAAAACAACACACGTTTGAATGTTTGCATTGAACCTTTATCTACATTTCCTATTATGTATGGTGTTTCTTAAAATCGTACAAAATAACGCACATGAAAAGATTCGGCCCAGGTAATTTTTAAGTGCAGCTTTATTTTTGTAAAGTCGTGTTGATCGAAAGTTAAATATGTAGGTTAGTGAGCTCACGTTCGCTAAGTCATAAAAATTACAGAAGCTGATCGTCTTATCATTTCTTCTATCACTTTTCAGTTCTACACAAACTGTGGTGTTGGCTAAAAGTCAATTGTTATTAAAATGATAATTTGGTATTGCTCGTTAATCTCCAATAAAAGTACTAATTATTTCAAAAAAATGTGAACCTGAATTTCAATAGATATACGCAATAAACAATATTAACAATTTTTTACGGAACTTTTCTAGTTTTCTAATTTTAGGAGATTTTGCTCCAATTTTCCTTCTCTATTAAAAATCGGTTGTTCCTATTTTCATAAATATTTCCTTTCAATTTTGAAAGTATTATTGGTTTTATTTCTCGTTTTTAATTTGCTTTCTTTCTGCTAAAGTTCTAATGTTCCTCCTTTTGGAAAATTTCTCTTCTTTCTTTCCAACTGTTATTGCAACGTCCATTTCCGTTTGCATTTTTGCAGGCATTGGGAATATGTTGTTGCAATTTGATTTACTTCCTTTTCTTTTGCAGTTTTCTTAAATTTTTCTTCGTATTTTAAAGCCCTTCTCAATACTTTCTATTAGGTTTGTACTTTTTAGGAATAATATTTACTACTTTGACTTTTGATTTGCTGGGAGTCTAGTTGTTCCTCTTTTTTGAAATCGTCCAAAGTTTTTCTCTTTTCGTCAATAGTTTTTCCATCGCACTACTGCATACGGGCCTATTCGCTGCCACGTGCTTCTCCTCAGCGCTACGGTAGAAGCACAAGCGGCCTATAGTTCAACATCGAATCCGAACGACAGAAATTCCACAGGCTTTTCGCATGTAGCTCCCACGGTAGCACGGTTGCCAACCAGATTGTGTGTGTGTGGTGGGTTGCAGCATGAGATTTTTATAAGCTGGCAGTGGCAGTAGCTGGAAATCGAACCCAAGCTATAATCAACGTTTTGCCCAGAAAGTGAGCGCTCTGTCATCTGACCTACTGCCACACACTTCTTCTTCTTTGAAATCTTCAAAAGTTTTTCTCCCTTCGAAGTTATTTATTTGTTGTTCTTCCATTCTAAAACATATCAGTGGTTTTTGCATTTTATTGGGAGATTATCTTTTGTAATTCTTTATGTTTTTCCTTACTGTTGAAGTGCTCAGTAGTCTTTTTTTGATGGGAAGATCTAATTAACTTTCTTCCTTTTTGGAAATCTTATCTAGCATTTCCATTTTCTGGAAGGCTTCTTACTCATAATTAGTTTCAATAATTTATACATTAGGGAGAGGAAATATGATGAATATTAAGCGTTAAAAAAGTATGATCTAATTTAACTAGGTAACAATAACATAGAAAGTCTATATATTAACTTTTTGAAATATGTCCAATTTTTCTATTTACAAAATCATCGGTTTGCTTTAGGTTTGGAAAATTATGGTAAGGGTTTTTCTGTCTTCCATTCAGAAATTCCCATTGAGTTTGTCTTTTGTTTTCCATTTTATTTCACTGATTTTTCTTGTTTTTCGAAAATTCTTATATCTTCGAAAATTCTTTTATCTTCGAAAATCCGTTTACGTTTTATTGGAATTTTTCAGTAGGCTTTTTTTAATCTGGCAATCTTAATACGCATTTTCTTCTCTGTTTGAAAGATTTCACTGATATTTCTTGATTTTGGAAGCATTATCTTCATTTTATTATTCAATATTTTCTAAATTAATATCTTGTTTTTCGGAAATCTGCTCTAAATATATTCTCGTAAAATCTTTTCTTTTATCTTCTTTACTATTAACAGTTTTCTAAACTTTCATTAACTAACTATAGATATCTTGCCTTTATTAAAATCGTATTCATCTTCTGTGTTTAAAAAAAATTTCATGAAGTTTCTAGGTTCTTGTTTCTGGGATTATTACCAAATGATTATTCCTTTTTTCTGATTAGGTTCTTATTATTTTCTGCACATCTTATCCAGAATCCTTTATCGAAAATTTTTATAGTTTTGTTTTTACGTTTACCCCACCTTTCTATAATAAAATTAACTAAACTTGTTTTCTTTTACATTTTGAATTACTTCTTGTTTTTTAATAGCTTGGTTATTATTTAGAATACTTTCTTTTCTGGTAGCCTACTCCAGTTTGCTTTGCTTCCTCTTTAAAACGCATTTTTAGAGTTTATTTTAGTTTTGTGATTTTTACATTACCTTTTTAATATATCAGTAGTTATCTAAACAAAAATGCATCTAACGATCGTCTCTTTTTTGAAAATAATTTCAGTAAGTCCAACACTCTCAGTTCTTACTCACTTGTTGTTTATTCTCACCTAAATATAGTGGAGGACTTTCAGTAAATGGTGCAAAAAGGAGATAGAAACCACTTAAGAGGCTGGTTTTTTCAATGCTAATTCCACGCCAACAAAAAATGAGCTTAATTAACCAACACCAAAATCAATTATTGAAATTATCGCTAAACATAGGGAAGTACATCTCCCATGTAGGTGTTGGCCTACTAACGGTCAGCTTCAACTTATCAGGCAACATATCTGACGGTTCGTCTAGTCAGCATATTTGTTCTTGTCAAAATGGTTAACATCCTACTTCGAGCAAGTTTTTAGCGTGCATCCGCCAGGTAAGGATAATCGAGCAAGGCGCCCTGTTATTTAGCTCCAACTTAATTAAGTAAGCGAGCTTTTTATACCTAAACGGTTCTTAAAGGCAAATTAGACAGTTTTATAGATGGTTATCACTTATCAAGCCGTCATCAGCGACCCGTCTGGAGATTCGCGAATTGCAGCGGATTCGCGAACATGTTGCAGCCGACTAAATTACAAAGGCACACAAATACATCTTTCCCTGAACATGTGTCCAATTCTTGACGATATGTAAGGTGGGACAGCCCCGGGCATTCTGCATTACCATAGGGTCACTCCAGGTCATACCAGAGCCCGCTGTGTACTACACCGTGTGTGTAAACGAGAAACCCACACATGTCACACTCTTGGCCTTTTTCCCAATGGGAGGTTTTGTTTCGGATTTATGTCTCCATCAAACCCATTAATCATTTTTTAATGTTGAAGATTTCACGTCAAACATACACAATTTCCGCAAAGCAGTGCTTGTTCAGTTGAAAATGCAGTGTTGAATATTTTAACGAAGGTGCCAGTTATCTTAGATGATAGCTTGTCATATCACTGAAATATTTTAGTGCAGGTCCGGCATCAAAAACCTACTAGTGAATTCTCCCATAAGTATTATTCGATTTATAAATCTTTTACTATAGCCGTGGTAAGAAGTTCTACATTACTTAAAAAATCTTGTTGAGTCCATCACTATCTCTACCAAATAGGTGTATTTACTATATTATAATAAAACAATACAGAATAATAACAAATGCATCTATAGAAAATTATCCAAATTTAAAAAAATATTAAAAATATTATTAAAATTTAAATTAATTTTAATGTTTACTTTATCAGCCTCTATTACTGACAGGTTCGTAAGTTTTTGGCATGACATTTTTCAATTTAGTATGACTTTCGAAATCAACTATTTAATTCCGTTTTTGTGGATATTAGTTTAGATATGATGTTTGTTACGCTGGACAGTCCGTCTTGTACATGTTATGAATTTTCACGATTTACACTTATGCTTCAAGGTAAGGCGAGTTATCGCCCTAAAAATAAATTTTTCTGGGACTTTACAAGTCTTTCCCATTGGGTTTCATGTTATTCTGTAGTACTTCGCGGTATTTTCTGCAGCTTCATCAACCTAGAGACAATATGTAGTCTACCAACTATGAGCAGACGTGCAACCGCAACAGTAACCATAACAGTGGTTAATGGTTCGAAGATCACAATTTTTTAAAATTCTTTCGCAGGAAACTTTTTGGTACACATATTCCAGCAGAAGTTAATATGTTCGTTTGAGTTTTGCCGCTTATCCTTTTAAAATTCCCATTTGTTCCGTTTGACGTACTTGTGTAAGTCTGGAATTGCCGACAAAAGGCAGTTCTTGGAATTCTTCGCCGGAAGGCACACGTGGAAGAAGATTGTTCTAGAACAATTTCGTTGGGTGAGAGTTTTTGCGACAGGGGGAAGTCAGTGGACGCTAGCTTCTGGAAGTGGACGGACACGATTTTTGGAAACCGGGTTGTTAGCTGCTTTCTTCTGCTAAATAAATTTATCGTTTCGTTTTCTGCCTTAGGCAAAAGAATCTTCGACTTGTATCGGATTGAAAATATTCGCAAAGCGTCAGCTTCTTGTAAAGACTATTCAGTAAATTTATTCTCTCGACTTGTGTCGGAATAGAAGCCCGAAGGCCTTTCCACCTTTCCTGGTGCAGGTCGACGAAAAAGCTCGTTTGGCCCGTAACAAAGTATTGATGTTAAAAGCTGTTCTGTTACTAAATAGTATCTTTCGCCACTGCCCTGCGGTCCAGTTTCGATGTACCTTGGTGCAACGTATAAGCATCGTCTTTTCTTTGCGGAAGGGACCAGTTTCTTCCAGCTTTTGCATCCTCCAATTCCAACACTAGACAGTCTTCCTCTTTAGATGCTTACACCAGTAGTTTCATAATAGAATTAGAACTTCCGTCTGACAGATTCATTCGTTTATCACCTATTCCGCTATTGTGGTTAATTTTTCCATATTCAATGTGCTTTCTAATAGCTCGAATAAATGAATTTTGACTACATATTGCCACGACATGTTTTTTTGCAAACTGGTATTGTTCTAATAATTTTTATGATTTTGCTAAGACGTTATTATAAAGAGTCAATAAATATCGTAGAGGGATTTTTTATAGGATTATAAGAGGTAATTAGCTATAACATCGTTGAATACTTGAAACTATTTAGCAAAAGTTTAGCAAAAATGTCTATTCAATAACAATTATGGACTTGGGCGAAGCAAGACATTTTAATACAAGTGTATATTTTGAATTCTACATATAAAAATGTAAAATAATTCGTGCTCTTACTACTTACTTAAATAATGCTGAAACAATTTTAAATAGTTAACCAGACGTGAGGGATGTATTACTACAGTACCGAAACGGGTCGCCTTCAGTAAAATGAAGGAATAAAAAATGGTTGTTGATTTTTATTCCGCAAGATCCACCATGATGGCATATTACGAGAGCAATTTGCGGAAAATTAATTGGTTCCGGTTTTAATAAAGGCCATACATCAGCACAAAAAAGGTTTATTTAAATTCGCATCCGTTCATTGATACCAAGCCGCAAGGACTTTATAATTTAAATTACATGATCTAAAAATAACCAGAATGCGTTGGCAAAAAGGTTGATGATTCGAAAAAAACTAGAAAACACGAGGTGCTGCAAAACTGCGGAAGATTTTCGATAAATAGTTAGGTGTGTATCCTGTAAGTTGAGGTAAAACGCCTCGTATTGTTGTTCAGCATACTGAACACAAAACAGCTAAAATATTTATTTTTCGCAGGCTAGTTTCTTCACACGAGCTTGAAGTTTGAAATTCGAATGTTCTGTATCTTTAACAACTAAACTAAACTAATAGATATTATCGATGAAAGTAGTTCTTCATCAATCAACTTAACATATTAACAATAAAAGTGACATCTGCACAAGTTCAAATTGCAGATTTGTGATTTTAAGATTTTGTTGAAAACACGAGATTTAGATATGGCATTGAGGCAAATCTAAGCAAGGCCGATAGTAATTTCTATTTAATTTGACACTGTTGCTACTAATTTTACAGTTGTCAAACACATTTTTCCGTTATTCTTTGTAAATTCCGTTTCACTTGCATTCATGGAATACACATTTGCTGAGTACGCTGACATAAACGGAATACTTGGAGAGCTTGGTGGCAATTGTATTGGAGCGACAAAGCTAGTATATGGTGAAAGCTATCCAAATAGAAGACATCCAAACCAAACAGCTATTAAACGAACTGACTAACAACTACGAGAGAGAGAGAGAAAGAGAGAGAGAGCAAATGTAGGTCTAAAAAGAGGTAGTTATGGTCATCCATTTAAGGTAAGACAGCTCAATATTGATGAACATGTATTACATGTAACTGAATGGGCGAAGTGCAACACTTATTACCACAGGATTATAATGCGAATGGCTACAAATCAACACCGAATTTTGTTGGCAGTATTTTATGGACAGATGAAACGAGATTTACGCTGTATGGGGTTTACAATACTCATAATAGTCATGCGCGGACAGATGGGAACCCTCATGCAACTCATATTCGAAGTCATCAATATGCGGTGTTAATGTTTGGGCAGGTATGGTAAATAGTTATTTAATTAGTCCTTCTATTCTGCCAAATCGTCTCATTGCTAAAAATTTTGTATATTTTCTAAATGACGATTTTCAAATACTACTGGAAAATGATCCACTGGTTATTAGACAAAATATGCACTACAAACAAGATGGCGCTCCAGCCCATTATGGAATCATGGTTTGAGATTGGCTTCGAACTCATTTTCTAGATAGATGGGTTGGTCATGAGGGTGCTATAGTTTGACCGCTAAGGTCATCTAATTCCCTTAGATTTTTATTTACGGGGTTATTTGAAGGATTTGGTATATTTCACACCAGCGAACAATGTGGACGATTTAACAAATCGTATCAACAAAGCGTTTGCAACTTTAAACGAAAACATGCTTCAACGAGTACAAAATTGCAGTGAGATTTTCAGAGTCTTATAATGTTGGTGGTGGCCATTTTGAACAGTTCTATTAATTTACAGCAAATTTTAAATAATTTGTTTCTCTCCGTTGTTTTTATTGTTTTTAAGTAATTTGTGTTTAGGTACTGCCAAGGATTGATAATTACCTTGTTCCGCTGTGGATTAGGCCTATTGGGGATACTACATAAAAAAACAGGCGCCGTTAACTCGGTAACTTCGTGGTGGTGTGAAAATGAGTCGTTTAATAGTCGATTTTTGTTGCCAAAAGTCTCGACTAACCTAGATAATAATAATTATGTAATTAATATTTTTTAATAGTTTTCCATAGGTAGTATTCGCAAAAATATTTTCCGTAGAGCGCACAACATGCATATTACATAGTTTCCAAATTTCTTCTTCTTTTCGTGCTTCGTGTGAAGAAACTAGCCAAAAATATTTTAGCTGCTTTATATTTAGTACCTATACGCTGAACAGCGGTACGAGACGTTTTATCGTGGTTTATGGGACAACATGTACATAAAGTTTATACACCACTACGTAACTCAATCTAACCTAATTTTAACATAACCTAACCTAATCTCATCTAAACTCATTCCATTTAACAGCACATCAGACCACACAACTTTACCTTAATTTTAGCCCACCCTCATCTATTAAAACCAAAATCAACTAAGTATTAGTTTAACCTAATAGTTTTTAGTGTGGCCCTCTACTCGTCTGATTTTATTTCTACTGAAAATCGCTTTCTTGGCAGACTGTTTTAATAATTTTTCAATGTAGGAAGAGTTTGTCGGTGATTTCAAAATATCTAAGGCATTTGGGCGTAGGAACATAATCGCCCATATTCATCACCTCGGGCACAAACAGTCTTCGAGGTTTAGGAGCTGTAATTAAGTAAAACGAGTAACAATTTATTGCGCAATGAAGGCTTGCCGTATCTTTTTTAAATATAATAAATATATAATTGCAGGCTATGGATGGGAGGAAAATTGCGGAGCGACATATATGGTAAAATCTGTTAATACCGCAGATAAATCTTTAAATGTGACAAATACCAGCAAGTACACGTATGCGTGTCTGAAATAAGAGTTAGGCCGAGGAGTAAGACATAAAAGGAATGCGGTGTACAAATGCAAATACCGATCTGAGAATAAAAGAGAGACATTTAGAATATGCAAAGGCTTTCAATTATTCTCAGAATCGCCCTCACAGATGCGTGTTATGTTTCTTGATTTTGTTGGTACACCACGATCGTAAATACTATGCATTTTAGTGCTTCTTTTATTGCCTGTAAAGCTACCTTTTATACCATGTAAAATGTTTTGTTGTCGCGGTTTTGTCTGCTTGTAATACAAGTCATACCTGGAGATAAAAATTATTCACGGCTCGCATCTTGTCCTCCACAACATTTAAATTCATCCCAAGACATACATTTTTGAAAATATTTATCCGAGGCACCTCTGAAACAATAAAACCGGGAAAAGTCAATAGAAAAATATTTTTAAAAGCATACAGCAGTTTTGTTTGATTGTAAGAGGAAAATCAGAAGCTAACACTATGCCGAAGAGTTCAACAACGATGGTAACAAGCTCCCAAGCTGGGTCCAGCGTGACCTACATGAAAACTTTGGTCAAAGAACGAACGCCTTTGGAATTAGCCCAATTTAAAAAGGAAATTTCTATCGACGACCATTTAATCAGCCTCAATCAACTTGTAGAAAGGTACATTTTTGGGAAAAATTGAATTTGAAATTAATTTTAAATCCATGCAGATACAATACGGACATCCGCGAAGGCTTAAGTCGAGCCAAAGCAGGTGAATTGTTAAGAGTTTTCGGGCCCAACTGTTTGATACCAAGCGCCACAACATCCAGGCTGGTTATTTTTGCTGAATTTATGTTTGGTGGATTTGCAGCCTTGTTATGGATTGGTGCTATATTGTCGACGGTGGGATACCTGGTTGCGTATTACCAAGATGAGAACGCCCCTTACGACCAGTTATACTTAGGTTAGTGAACGCGTTCATTAAATATGGATCCCAGAACCACAGAACCATTAACTACATATCAATAATCGCACAATCAATAACTACACACAGAACAACTCTAGACGCAATAATTACAAACCCAAACCTAATATCCCTAACAAATGAAATAACCGTAGAACCATTAACTACAAATATAACAAAGACCCATGTTGGGGGAATTCTAGCCCAATATGACTGGGATTCTCATGTCGGAGGAATTCTGGCACAATATGGCTGGGATTCGCAACAGACCTCTGGTACCTCGAGTACATCGAAAGGGTGGGTGTGCTTGAATGAGAAAACCAGAAGTGGTGTTTGCAAGGGAGGTGGGTCGGCTTTTTTGATGTCTAGGTGTACGCGTGAATTTCTTCTCCCTCCAACCTTAATCTAGAATCCAAAATCATAGACATAGTAACCATCGAACCAATAATCACAGATTAAGAAAGATCCAACTCTTTTTTCAGCTGGTGTTTTAGTAGCAGTCACCTTAATTACGGGCATATTCGGGTACTACCAAGAGTCAGCAAATACCGCCATTATGGAGAGCTTTAAGAAGATGGTGCCTAAGTTTGCCAGGGTTATTAGAGAAGGCCAAATTTTGGATATAGCGTCCGAAGAACTGGTAATTGGGGACTTGGTGGAGATCCAATCAGGGGATTGTGTTCCAGCGGACATCCGGTTAATTATGTGCAGAGGAATCAAGGTCGATAACAGCTCTATAACTGGGGAGTCTGAAATGCAGATGCGTTCAACGGATTGCACCGATAAGAACCCTTTGGAGACCCAAAACCTGATTTTTTATGGCACTAACGTAGTTGAAGGTGTTGGAACTGGTATAGTCATTGCAACTGGCGACGACACTCTTATGGGGCACATCGCAGGGCTGACCTCCGGCATAGAGCCTGATGAAATGCCTATCAAAAAAGAGCTGAAGCAATTCACTAAAGTGCTTACTGTGTTGGCTGTTACTACTGGTACCCTATTTTTTGTGGCTGCCATCAGTATTGGCTACAACTTCTTTGAGGCATTTATCTTCCTCATTGCAATTATTGTTGCAAATGTTCCCGAAGGGCTCCTGGTTACGTTAACTGCATGTTTAACTCTTACAGCAAAACGGATGGCACAAAAAAATTGCCTAGTAAAAAACTTGCAAGCCATCGAAACGTTAGGATCTACTAGCGTTATATGCTCGGATAAAACCGGAACTTTGACGCAGAACAACATGACTGTCTCTCATGCTTTTTGCGATTTTATGATATTGGATATAATAGCGGACGGCGGTCAGATTCAACTGACTCCAGCTTTTAGAAATCTCTGCCGAGTAGGTATTCTTTGTAACAGAGCCGAGTTTAAGCCAGGACAGGAGAAGATACCTATCATGAAGAGGCAAGTGAAAGGAGATGCTAGCGAAAGCGGAATATTAAAGGCCATGGAGCTAATGGTAGGAAATGTTATGAAGCAACGCAGTGAAATGCCCAAGGTAGCTATTAATTTTAAAAATTAAAACGCCTTACTATGGTTAAGTTTTTGCAGGTATGTGAAATACCATTCACCTCAAGTAACAAGTACCAACTATCTATTCACCGACTTACAGAACAACGTCGATATCTCGTGGTGATGAAAGGGGCTCCAGAAAGAATTCTGGAACAATGTTCGACTTATTTTCACATGGGCCAAGACCTAAATTTGGGCGATGATAAAAAAAAGTTGATCAAGAACACTATTTTGCAATTGGGCTATATGGGAGAAAGAGTTTTGGGCTTTGCAGATTTGGAACTGTCCACAGAAAAGTATCCAGAAGGTTTTAAATTCACTGCTGAGAAACCCAATTTTCCTTTAAAGGGACTTAGGTTTGTTGGATTGATGTCCTTAATAGATCCACCGCGGTTAAACGTGCCGGATGCCGTGCTAAAATGCAGAAACGCTGGTGTAAGGGTTATTATGGTAACTGGCGACCATCCAGTGACTGCGGTAGCAATTGCCAAGAAGGTGGGTATACTTAGTCCTGAAAGCATAACGATTTACGACATTGCCATGAAGAAAAGTATCTCTGCAACAAAACTTCCAGAAACGGATAAATCTAAATGCACAGCCTGTGTTGTGACGGGTGCGGATTTAAGAGAAATACCACAAGAAGAATTGGATAATATTTTGGTGACGTATTGGGAAATTGTGTTTGCTCGTACCAGCCCCCAACAAAAGTTGAAGATCGTGGAATCATTACAACGGCTTGGGTCGATAGTGGCTGTTACTGGCGATGGGGTAAACGATTCGCCAGCGCTGAAAAAGGCCGACATAGGTATAGCTATGGGCATAGCTGGTTCGGATGTTGCTAAAGAAGCAGCTGATATGATCCTATTGGACGACAATTTTGCGTCCATTGTAACCGGAATTGAAGAGGGTCGATTGATTTTTGATAACCTGAAGAAAAGCATATTTTATATCATCACCTCTAACATCCCTGAAATTCTCCCTTTCATATTTTTTGTAACCTTGAACATACCTCAGGCCCTTAGCGTTTTGTCAATCTGTTAATAGATATAGGGACGGACTTATGGCCTGGAATAAGCTTGGCTTACGAAAAAGCCGAAGCGGACATCATGAGCCGAACCCCCAGAGATCCCACGGAAGACAAATTAGTGACCAACAGATTGATTTGCTTTGCTTATTGTCAAATTGGGATTATTCAGGCTTGTGCTGGTTTCGTAACGTGGTTCTTTACCATGGCTCAACACGGATTCTTTTACGATAGGCTCATCGGGATACGAGAGGAATGGGACGCCTATTTCATTAACGACCTTGTTGATTCATATGGGCAAGAATGGACATACGCAGAAAGGAAAATATTGGAAAGGAAGGGTTACTCCGCGTTTTTCATAGCCATTGTAGTGACGCAAGTCGCTGATGCGATCATAGTCAAAACTAGAAGGCTTTCTTTATGTCAGCAAGGTATGAGGAATTGGATCCTGAATTTCGGGTTGATTTTCGAGATCGTGTTGGCCGTGGTAGCTGTTTATTGCCCCGGAATCAATACGGCACTCCAACTTGAACCCGTGGAATGGTACACATTCGTACCATCCATACCATTTGCTCTTATAATCATCTGCTATGACGAATGGCGAAAGTGGCAGTTAAGGAAATATCCAAATGGGTGGATTGCAAGAGAGACTTATTATTAGGAAGTTTGTCTGTTATGTCTTTTTGTAATAAGTTAAGTAATAACGTAAGAAAGGAGGTACTGCTTAATGATTTGCTTTCATGGATATGCCTGTTATAGACTATTGTTTGCAGGAAACGTATTTTCTGAGTTTGCTGTAAATGTAATTGTCTAGTTAACTGCCAGGCATGTTCGTCAATAGGAAACGTGCTATGAATTAAGAGAATTTGCCACAACATCGGAAAACTATTATATTAAAATTTCAAAAAGAAATCTTAAACTATTTTTGATGCCATATTCATAAACGATCAGTTGTAAATATACATAACTTTAAGCCGCCTGATTAATCTTGTAAGTTAACTATAAATATCATCGTTTTTGAAACTTCTGAAGGAATGTGAACAACACAAGAGTAAGAGAAACTAATTATGCTTATTGACTTATCATGTTCTTATAAATAAGAATTCGCTCTTTTCGAATTTGGTCTGTTTCCTTACTGAGCCGTATTATTAGTCACTAAAAACTAAAAGTGTTGTAGAGGAATGTAGAAAGTATAAAAGTACGAAACACATTTAATAATTATGATTATTGACAATTTTATTAACTGTAATTCATAAAGATTTTGACGTCTCTTTTCTTATTCGTATTCATTGGTACTACATTCCAAAGGGCTGTGGTTGAATGCCAAAAATAAATTTTTACAGTGGCATGTTAATTGGTAAATACCAAATGTGATGTGATAGATTAGAAATCGCAAAAATAGAGGATAATAATAAATAAATAAATATGATTATTAACTTATTACGTTTTCATAAATAAACGTCCATGCATAACAAATTTCGTGCGTCATTTCTTATTGTATCGTGTTAATTGACAAATAATACCAAAAGCGATCAGCAAACGCCGAAACTACAATAATATCGAAGCAAAATAATTATTAATAATTTTTATTGACTTAATAAAAAAAAATAAGCATTAATTGTGATTCTCGACTTAGAACGTTTTCATAAACAAACGTTCTTTCGTACCAAATGGGGTATCTCAATCGTTATTCTGTCGTGCTAATTGATAAAAATACCAATCGTAACTATATTGCGTAGAACGCGAAAACTACCATAGAACAAAAATAATCTGTAATTATGATTAATGACTCGGCACGTTTTTATAAACAAACGTTCAGTCTTACCAAATTGGTTGTCTATATCCTTACTGTCATGTAAATTAAAAAATACCGAAGGTGACGTGACAGAGTATGGGATTCATTACAATACTGGAAAATAATAATCAGTAATCATAATGCGCGACTTGGCAAATTTTTATAAACTAACATCCATTCGTGCCAAATTGGGTGTCTCAATCCCTATTCTGTGGTGTAATTGACAAAAGCTACTAGTACCAAATGTGTTGTAGTAGACCGCGGAAACTACAAATATATCGAAGAAAATAATCATTAATTATGATCACCGACTCAGCACATTTATGTAAACAAACGTCCATTTGTACCAACTTAGTTGTCTGTATCCTGACTGTGTAGTAATTACACAATACCGAAGGTGGTGTGATAGAGTATGAGAATCTCTAAAATACCGGAGAATAATAATCATTGACTATGATTCGTGATTTAGCACGTTTCTACAATCGAATGTTAATTCGTACCAAAATGGGTGTCTTAATGCTTATTCTGTCGTGTTAATTGATAAAAATAGCAATGAAAAGTGTATTGCAGTAGATCGCGAAAACTACAAACACATAGGTAGAAGAAAAATAATCATTAATTATGATTACTGATTCCGCACGTTTTTATAAACAAACGTTCAGGCATACCAAATTGCTTGTCTATATCCTTACTGCCATGTTAATTAAAACATACCGAAGGTGATGTGGTAGAGTATCGAAATCCCTAAAATACCGGAGAATAATAATCATTGATTATGATTCGTGATTTAGCACATTTCTACAAACAAATATTCTTTCGTACCAAATTGAATGTCTTAATGCTTATTCTATCGTGTTAATTGATAAAAATACCAATGGCAAGTATATTGCAGTAGAACCCAAAAACTACAAACACATAGAAGAAAAATAATCATTGATTATGATTACTGACTCGGAACGTTTTTATAAACAAACGTTCAGTCGTACCAAATTGGTTGTCTATATCGAATACCGAAGGTGATGTGGTAGAGTATGGTAGAGTATACCTAAAATACCGCAGAATAGTAATCATTAATTATGATTTGAGACCTAGCACATTTCTATAAACAAACGTTCAGTAGTACCAAATTGGTTGTCTATATCCTTACTGTCATGTTAATTAAAAAATACCGAAGGTGATGTGGTAGAGTATGGAAATACCTAAATTACCACAGAATAGTAATCGTTAATTATGATTTGTGACTCAGCACGTTTCTATAAACAAATGTTCATTCGTACCAAATTGGTTGTCTATATCCTTACTGTCATGTTAATTAAAAAATACCGAAGGTGATGTGGTCGAGTATGGAAATACTTAAAATACCGCAGAATAGTAATCATTAATTATAATTTGTGACCTAGCACATTTCTATAAACAAACGTTCAGTCGTACCAAATTGGTTGTCTATATCCTTACTGTCATGTTAATTAAAAAATACCGAAGGTGATGT
>JABXWE010032601.1:0-31133 GCA_014611495.1 Limonius californicus | reverse complement strand
GAATTATACAGTAATCAGATTAAGCGAACCACGAAGAGTTTTCTAAGCGGCTAACAGACTAGATTTAAAATATTTGTATATTCCGTTTAACAAAGAGTGCTACTGCAGCAGTTAACTCAACAACTAAATAGAATTTTAAACTAGGTAAGAGACATACATGGATTGGTAAAACCAATATTTTAAAATCACAAATATTTCAATAAAAAATTTCTATTAGAAAGAAATACAAAGTTCGATATGCCGGTTACAAGTACCTTTAAATTTGTTTTCGGAATCAGGCCTTTGAAAACTTCCTTAAATACGGAAATTGGTTGTATAGAAAATTGACGTATTTATCTTCTACTAATAGTATTCTAGGTAACTTTCATGTTTTAAGTTCCTGTAAAAAAGGAAATTGTTCATTGCATTATTAAGTTACTTTATATTAACTAGATTTTCTGAAAAACTAAATATTAGTCGAGTAAGTAGTATGAATAACCCTTGTAGTATTATTATACAAATTAGTGCGTAAATTTCTTTTTATGTGCATTAGGGTGTTAAATTGGTATATTAAAATGCTTTACATTTAAAGAAAATCCAGTAGTATAAGAAATTATGTGGTTGCTCTCCTCTCGGACGCCTTTAAATCTTCCACTGTTGGTTAGTCTTTAAGCAGTCCTTAAAGTCCCACTGTTGGAAGTCGACTTCATTTCTGCACGTGCTTCTCATCAGCGTTAAATTAAAAACACGGGGTACTTGCAATTCCTATTCGAATACGAACAATTGATTTTCCAGAAACGTTTTTGGCTTTGACCCCACGGCTGCCAACCAGATTGGGGAATTGTTAGGTTATTACCTAAGGCCTATTGGCCTTCAATAACAGAATTTTTGTGGTTAAAACAAATTCCAAAATATTGTATGCCAGAAAGAAGCTGCGAAAAAAAGAAGTGCTTGTTTCGAATACTTCAACTAGGATAAGCGGTGCAGTTGTTGGCCCCCCTACAGTCTCCCTGACTTTAACCTGAAATACTAAGAAACTGGAATAAAATAGGGACTTTATCACCGCTGCTGTTGAAGCAGGGGAGTTTTTAGTATATGATGTTAGAATTCCATATTCTTAAGTTGGCAGTACAAATTTTAAGCGCCAAATGTGTTTGACGTGCTGCAATATTCTTGGGTTTCTGCTACTTTCTTCTTTGTGAAGGTAAGAACAACATCACTGTTTTAACACTTACATTAGCTGTTGTGTGATATTTAACAAGCCTCTTGTAGAAACACTAGAAAATGAGTATATTAGTATCATAACCTCTAAAATGTATTTTATGGGTGATAATTTTGGAGGCCAATAACTGTGTAGTAGAATTGTATAGGAGTCATAGTTATTGGCCCCCATGCCAAACTATGTTTTTTGATTTAGAAACAAAATTTTCATATTTTATGGCTAAAATGATTAGTTAAGCATGAGATTTAATTATTTCACGTTCTTATAGAAAATATACGCTCCAGTACAGTAGTTGGCCTCCGGCCAATAACTGAAGTTTGCCTATGCCAATTACTGTAACAAATCTTCTACATTATTTTCTTCTTTATTTAGATTTACCTAAATCATGCCGAAAACAACAGAGGGTAAGAAATATAGCAAATGCTATACGGAAAATGACCTTCTTAAAGCCCTTACGGCTATAGAGGGTGGTATGCCCAAAAGGGAAGCATCTAAATTGCATCACATCCCCCGCGCCACCATACAGTTCAGATTGTCCAACAAATTTATAAAATCTTCTCCTGGGCCGCCTGCAATTTTAACCAGTGAAGAAGAAAACGTTCTAGTTTGTTGGATTAAAGTATGCCACCAAAACTGCTTTCCACGTCGGAAAGATGAGGTGCAAGCTTCCGTTAAACAATTTTTAGACGAAAAGCCGCGACCAAACCCTTTTAAAGACAACTACCCTGCTGTAGGGTGGTATAAGGCGTTTATGAAACGTCACCCCGACATTTCTTTAAGAAAATCTGAAGCAGTAACAGCTGCTTCCGCAAATATAAGTGAAACTGATATAAGGAAATGGTTCAAGCAAATATATAATTATCTAAAATTCTAAAAGAACATGGACATGAAGATATCCTAAATCACCCAGAACGAGTATTCAATGGGGATGAAACAAATTTTTACTCTGCCCTCAAAATAAAAAGGTTTTGGCTCCGAAGGGAGCTAGAAATGTATATGAGGTTGATGGTGGAAAGGCAAAAGGTGCACTTACGGTAATGTTTACCTTTAATGCAAGAGGAAATAGCACTCCTCCGCAAATAGTTTACCCATATAAAAGACTCCCAAAAGAAATTACGGAATCAGTGCCTTCAACCTGGGGCGTAGCGTGCAGCGAAAGTGGTTGGATGAAAAAAGAAATTTTTTATGAGTATATTAGTAAGATATTTTATCCGAATGTCAAGAAATTAAATCTTCAGTTTCCTGTTATTTTATTTGTTGATGGACACCAGACCCATCTGGATAAAAGAGTAAGTGATCTTTGTACTAGATTAGATATAATACTAGTGTGTTTGTATCCAAATGCTACTAGGTTGTAACAACCCTGTGATGTTTTAACTTTCAAACCCCTGAAGGATGGGTGGCGCAAAGGGATACTACGTTGGAGAAGAGAAAATCCCACGGAAGAATTAACGAAAGTCCACTTTGCAACTCTATTAGATTGCGTTGTACAAACCTCAGTTAAACCGGAAATAATCGTTAATGGATTTAGGGCGTGTGGATTATTTCCATAGGATGTAGAGGCAATAGATTTCACTAAGTGCTTAGGAAATAGCATAAAAAACCCTGACAATAACGTATTAGAAGAAGACAAGTTGAGAACATCTGTATTGAGCTATGAAACATTTCAGAATATTGTGGGAGTGAAAAGAATACAAACTTTTAAGCAAATAGACAATTTACTAGAAGATGACCATGACAACGTTATTCTCTACCTACTCTGGAAAGCGTTTCAAGAACACAATACCAAGAACACTCAAGATGAAAATAAAGTGGACTTACTTGAAGAAAATAATAACACGCATAACGAGCAGATGCACACAAATTTGTTGCCAATTATACACTCTTCTGACAACAGTGTAATGGATAATTATGATATTCTTAATATGCCTATTGTTATTGACGAAAATGCAGTAGAAGAAATTCGGACAGAACAATTGATTTCGTTACCTTCAGAATTCCCGGTTGTTTCAGAACAACATGAAGTCTTTATTCACAAAATAGAAAATGGTGTGGGTGTAAATCAAGTCACGTATGCAGAAGAATTACTTACCTCAAAACTTTCCTTTGTGTCGGAAGATAAAATATTAATTCAGAAAAAAGGAAGCAGCGCGGAAGACGTTAATACAATTCAAATCATGTGTGCAGAAGAATTAATTGCCTCAAAACCTCCCTTTTGTGTCGGAAGATAAAATATTAATTGAGCAACAAGGAATCAGCGCGGAAGACCTTGATACAATTCAAATCGTGTGTGCAGAAGAATTTGTTCCTTCAGTTCTGAAATCCTCTGATATTTCAGAAGCAAAGGTTTTAACTGGAAATAAAGGAGACAGTCTGAGAGATTATTTACATTGGCCAACGACCCCAGAACAAAACGGGAAAAGAAAAACTAACAGGATGCCGTTTGAACTTACAGCAAATTAATGGAAACAAAAAACGGCAGAAAAAGAAGAAACTAAGTTGAATGAGATAAAAGCCAAAGAGAACAGAAAACGTGAAAGGGAAGCTAAGAAGATTGAAAAAAGGGAAACCAAAGGGCAAAATTAATATTATCTCGTGCTCGATAATTCCACCACAACAATTCCAAAACCTGTAGAAACTAGTGAATGTAATTCCAAAATCTGCCCAGACGAATTATTTAATGACCCTGTTTTTGTGCAAAATATGAAAATTCAACGTGGTCTATGTTATATTTGTGCAAATAATATGACAATGGTTAGTAGCGGTATAAAATGTTATAAATGTGTAAGATCATTTCATATTCATTGCTTAACCAAGCACCAACCTAATATAAATACAAATGAAATTTATTATTGTAAAATCAACCAAATAATTCACTGTAAAAAAGATTAATACGTAGGTAAATCTAACATTTTTTCTGAAGTTCATAAGTTTAATAAATGTTAAAAAAGTACAATTAGCTAGTTTTACTAACAAACAGTAGTTTGCCAATCACTGTAACTGACACTGCCAATAACTGTAATAAAAGGACCAATGATTGTAAAATATGCCGTTTTGAAACTAATTGTCCAAAAACGGGGTTTTCTGCAAGAATATCGGAATTCTAGTGCAATATTAAAAAAATTTAAACATTTTTATTCGTGTTTGTTACCTAGGAATTTCTATAATAGTATATTCTTCAACGAGTGTAGAATGACAGCTATTATTCACAAGGATGAAAATTCTATCACGAGCCGAAGGCGAGTGACAGAATCATCCGAGTGAATAATAGCTATTCTACACGAGTAGGAGACTATACTTTCTCTACGACTACCTCATAGGAAGTTACAATTTTTGGTCCGAATCAGCATAATAAAAATTTTGCTTTAGATGGACGTCGTTTTCGCGGGGTCCCTTATTTCTGGTGGCGAACACATTTCAGCGGTTTCGCTGTCTGAATTATTCATACCTAGTTCTTACTGTTTTTATGAATACGAAAATTTAGAACTGCTTAAAACAGTTACTTCAAAAACAAGTAGGAGATCCCAAGCGCTAACATGCCACGCCCACTAGCTTCCGGTTTCGCAATTTATCGTTGGATTCTGATACAGAATCCCACTGAAATAGAAAACAGAATCCAACGGAAATTGAGAATATCTATCATTCTTCAACTAAAAAGGTATATGTAACGAATACATTATATTATAGTCGTAGAGAAAAGAGTATCATCACATTTTACAAATAAAGTAATGCGAAAAAATGCTTAAGGGGCCAATAACTGTACCGCTTACCCTAATACGTTGTCTTAACTTTAACTTCATACAGAAATGGAGAATTATACGGTTTTCTATGCAATATGAATAAACAGTTTCAGTTTTTAATTAATATAAATAACACTGGTAAACAAAAATCAATTTTTTGTGACATGGATGAAACATGGCGTACGTTATGTAAAATTTCACCAGACAGCAGAAAATGACCCACACTTTATTTGCTACGAAGTGTTGTGCGCTATACGGAAATATATCAATATCGGCATGTTCTTAATTAAAATGTTCTTCATCTTGATTTACTCCTAGTTCTCATCAAATCATCGGGTAAATCTAGCTTCATCGGTAAAAACCTATACGTGGGACCAAGTTTCGATTTGCAGTTATTCACCGTGTGGTATGGGTATAAACCTTGTTCGTGTAGTGTGCTAATCACTCTTGTGTTGGGAATTTCATGTTGATGGGTAGTGTTCTACAATTCAATAATTATTATTATTTTAACCTCATTGCAGGTAAATATTATAATCAGTACCAAAAGTTTGAAAACAACAGTTATAATTAATGAAGCCACAACAGCGCCATTTTAGGGAAAATATTGTCAATTAGTTGGTACCGAGCGTTGGTTCTATGCATTAGTAGCGTAAGCTCAAAATAAAAATAACTTTTAAAGAAATTATTATTGATAGTATGGGAAAGTCCAGGCAAAATATGTCCCTCGTTTCTTATTTTTTTACTTTAGAATTGCAGTACCAATTCCCAAATCGTAATTATATTATATTCTCATCTTGGGAAGCTGTTCTCTCTTATAGCATTCCCATTCGACTCAAACAATTTTTGAATTCATAATTAAAATTTTATTCTGGATTCGGAGTGCAATTCTTGAACGATTCCCATTCTCGGATTTCGATTTTAGTGCACCAATTCTTTAGGCTCAAGGGTCAGTTCCAATAAGAACTCAAAAATTATTTGATAATATTTAAGGTATAGTCGATCGTGAAGCTAAGACGCCTAGCTTTATAGGTAGGTATTTATATATTATACCTTATTTATACCTTTCTTAAATACACCACTTAGAACAGATTAAAACAACATGCAGCAGAAATCTACTCGATGAATTGCTAACGCTATACAACTTGTCTGATGAATAAATGACTATGATCGATCGAATTCCAGTCGATTCTTAAAGTAAGACAAAGGTATATTTAATTGCCTATTCTGGCACGTCGAAATAATCATTTCTGCATACCTGGTATAAGCCAGGGTAACGTTTTTGGTGTTAAGATCAGAAGCTGTTGCTCCTCTGCGCCTTGTCTTTGTACTTCAACGAACTGTTAACGAGACCATTAACCCTATTCTGCACTTGCCTGTTTACATTGGACATTTAGATCAGACTGTTGATTCAAGCTCAAGCTGAGAACGGACATAAGTGGAAAAACTTATCAGGACAAAATTGAAAATGCTGCAAGTTGTTGTCTTCTCTAACTAAAATCAAACATAAATGGAATAGGATATTAACATGAATAATTGATTTTTGTCTGTTGAGTCGTACGTACAAAGTTCGTTTATTTCTACATTATTTCCTACGTAATATGATACCCAGCAACTATTCTAGAAGTAGGTCGTGCAATCAAAGCGGTGCTGATTTATTAACGGTTGTCCTCGGAAAGATTATTTCGACAAACATTTTATTTAATGTCACTGCGAATAGAATAAATAACGAAGAGAAATCATATTACTGATTATATGATACACATTAATTAAGGTTCTCTCCTACCGATTTCCAGTAATTTCATTTTTCCTTCGTACTATTTTCACACTGTAGGTCTATGATTTACTAAGCCAGATCTAGTACCGTTACAAAAGATTATATAGAATAAATATCCAGATCTTAACAATACGAAGAAAGAAACAGTTTTATATATAATATAAGTAATACTTTGTCTGGTGTTGGCAAGTTGTCAGTTGTTGGCAAGAATCCTAACCATCTTGAATGTCCTCAGATATAGTAGTATTTTCCGGCACATACAAACATTATTTAACGTTCTTAACAGTTCCATAAGTGTACATCACGTAGAGACCACAATTTTGCATTAGGAGTACTGTGTTTGTGCATATTGAACTGGATTTTAAGCTGACATATACGGTTTCAACTTTTCACACCACCAAATATAATCATAAGTAGCTTGGAAGTTATGCAGTTTGCAATGCTGATTCCTCTAATACGGTGATACTATTAAACAGTTTGTGTTTGATAAAAATAATATTTATACGTGTAATTAGTTTATATTTTGTATACTCTTGTATTTATCAATAGACTGTTCTTCCAAATAAAATGATAACCACGTTGTCTAATAAATTATGTTTGTGGCTATTGCCTTTCCAAAACCTGTGATTCGTTCGTCGCAGAGGGGTAGTAAATGAGAATGTGCGGGTGAAATGTTCACATGTTCCGGTATAAGTGAATATCAACGGTGTGTTGATATATGTCTGAATGCAATGAAATGGTATTTCCCTATGTATTTGCTACCTCTAAGGTGATATAGATGAGTTCTGTACTGTAGTAGCCATAGTATAAAGCTATAGACAATACTTTTGCTTTTGATGGTGGAATACTGTTAGTAATTGTAATTATTGTGTTACTATGATTGAGGCCAGTGGTATTCTGCATATAGCCTTGTGAGCTCGCCAAGTTCCCGGTGGGTTGTGTACCCGCGCAGGGTTCCGTATGTAAGTACATATTGGACAATATCTGTAGAGAAAACAAAAACTCTAGTACCACCAAAAAACCCATTAAAATGTAAGCTGGAATTGGAGGAAAATGTTATAGAACAAGCAATGACTTGAATGAAGAGTATCAAGCGACCGTGATTTATACTACGAAATGCAAAATCCATTAACACAAACGATGAAAATAATGTAGTGTCACATACAATCCATTTGGAGAAATAAATATATGTATGTAGATGTAAAAATCAAGATTTATGAATTGTCGTGCGGCCGGTACTAACCTACGCAACAGAAACCCGAACTCAGAAGAAAAAACCAAAACGAAAAGTGCAAACTGTAGGAATAAAGACTCTCAGATCTATATCAGGAATCTTTTTAAGCCATAGACAAACAAATACATCAGTAAAAGAAACATGTTAGATGCAAGATAATGGTCCAAAGAGAGAAAACGGCAAAGGAGTCAAATCGTGAACACAATGTTAGAAAATCGAATAGTCAAGATATGCAGAACAGAACGCCTTGATGGAAGAAGATCAGTGGGAAGACCACCAAAAAGCTAAGCATAAAGTTGACAATCATCTTTATTTAAATAACAGGAGAAATCGCAATGTAAGAAGAAGAAGAAGAACCCATTTCTGTTTGGTTCTAAATTCGAACAGAATTATTCTATTTTGCTGCTCTTCTGAGACTTATCAATGGCTCAAGTTCGTAAGTAGCATGAGGAATGAATTTCGTTTGTTAGCTAATTTCAGGATGTTCTAAATCTGCTCCATATGTAGAGTCTCTATTGCGCGAAAATTTCGTTCTACGTCCTGAGACTAGTCTGCAGAATTCAACTCTCAGAAAATCTTCGAAGTTAGCTACGTTCCGCCAAAGTACTTTTCTTTGTAATATTTCCAAATAATTTTATTTACCCTTTACGTCCAATTTTATAATAAATAGTTTATTATAAACTCCATAGAGGAACTTCTGTCTGGATGTCGCTCGGTATGCAACATTTAACGAACCTAAAATTATTGCTACCTGTCTCTAAACCACTGATGCTCCGGACATTTTGTTCTGCAAACACTGATACTATACTGGATAATTTTACAAAATTTACGCTATTGTTTATAACACTAAGAACCTCGAATCGTGTCCTTAATACACATTGTATAGCCTTTGCATGTCGTCATTTTAATTTCGGGCAGGTACGTTGCGATTGCCAATCGACGTGCGATGCGTGTAATGTACACCTGCGTACGATCAGCGACTCTTCAAATATCCTTCTAAAATTAATATCCAGCAGCGTCCGGCATAGTATACACACAAGGCTTTATGTGAGTAAATCAGTCTGTATTAGTTTCAGTTGCTGATGTAATATACTGCTACATAAACCCTTCCAAAAGGTTTTGCATCTACTGATAGTATGTCACTACTCCTGCACACTTGTCCTTGTATCTACAGGTTACTAAACTACCTCATCTGTGAAAAGAGGAGTTTGGCGTGTTTTTACACGATAAGAGTGTTTGAATGTTCCTGGATACTGCAGTATCTATTTAAAAGGAGCAGAATCTAAAATATTTCAGATGTTTTTCCTAATTATATGTGTCGATAGTATGTTACTACTTCTAGTACTTTGCTTCCATTTACAGGATTCGACCTAAACTAATATTTTGCTGATTGAGACAAATTTGTAAAGCAAACGATAGCGAACACAACGAATAATTTTTGAGAATATCCAGGAGAGCGTTTGATAGGTTATTAGATAATTAACGGGAAACTGATGTTAATCGTATTACATAGTAGGAGCACTTCTGAATAATCAAATTGATAAGTTTGCCGACTTATTAAGTCAATGGACTTTCATTTTAGATCAGTCTACAAATGCAGCGATGACAGTTATAGGATTTAGAAAGAGAAACTTAACTTTGGTAATGCTTACCCAAACTTCTAAAACTTCTGGGTTGGTAGATTTTCTGAGAAATTTGACAACCGATTTATTTCGCGATTATCAAAACAAATTATCCGTGCTATCTTTGTGGGTGAAATAATCTCATTTGGAAAATTAAAATTCTGTAAAAGCTCATTCATAACTGCCGCATTACACTGTCTGATGGAACGTGGATGAGCAGCGAACCTTAAGCTCTTTTAATTAAAATTAAATGCAAGATAAGCGTTCTCCTTCTTATAGCGAAAAAATCTTGTTTAAAGTAGACTACAAACTATTAGAAGAGGTTCTCATAAAATACCTGCGGCTACTAAATGCGCATTGGAAAGATATATGGATTCCTCGCGTATATTTATGAAGTTTCTATCCGTCGAGATTCAGAAATATATCCGTAAATCTATATTTCTCATTTCGTTCCTTTTGCTCCTGCTTCATCTGCATCATGCTGCGAGCTTGTCATACCCAATATTTCGCCGGGGATTTAGGCTTATTTGTAGATGAGCCTGTTATTGTATTTTTTATTATATATTGACAAGATCAAGGCGTGTAAAAAGATTTCGCAGATCTACCCTCGTGGCAGCTGGATTCATATTAGCAGCTCTTCTCTTCGAGGTGCTATCAAAAGACCACAATATTATATTTGATTCGATGGAAAAATTTTATTGCTGATCTTGGATCCGGTTTCGCATTGAAAACTTGTCAATACCTACGAAGCCCCCCACAGAGATCCTTCACATGGCTGTGCTAATATTAGTTAATAGCAATTTGTATGAAAATTTACTACTCCTTAGTTTACGATCTATTAAAACGTTATGTGGTTATGAATGGGAAACGAGCGCGTCTACTGCTCTGAAGTTTTTGTCCTCCGCTTGTAGTATAATTTTTATGGGTAATTTCTCCCTTTATTAATAACGCTGCAAAACTCAGCATAAAATTTTTAAATACTTTATCAAGTTTGCCCTTTATATTGCGCTGTTACAGTTAAGAAAGTGGGATTTATAAAGAAGGTACAGCTTTTCTTGTTTTCTATTTATATTCGGCACTGGAGGGAGACATAATGGCTATTCTTCTTGACTTGAAGTTGGATTAAAAGTAACAGACAAAAAGTTTGCTCGCGCTACCACAGATTAACAAAAACTACCCCTTGTTCATTTACGTGAAAAATTGACAAACTTAGGAGAATGCGGATTCCGCTTCGCTTTTGCATGTATTCTTTCAGTCGCGGAAGGCTTTTTCTTTTCAAAATAGAGAGTTTGGGAATTGCGTTATCGCGATTTAGTTTTCAGTTTTTGCACTTCGCCTCATCGTCCATTTTCGCATCTTTTTTGAGATTGCATTAACTAAAAAGGAAGAGACAAGGCCGTCCATTATTCCGCTATACATCCTTTCAGGAAAGCAGGACGACAATTTGTCCATTGTCGCGTCACATCATTAGTGATTTAATGACGATTCCGGTCACTAAAAGAAGTAAAGTGAAGAACATAATTTACCATTGTACTCTCGATTGTGCGACACTCGGCCTCCATCTCATTTTTCAGTGGGGTGTCAGCATTAATAATACAGCGCTAAAAGGTTACCCTAACGGGTTTTTTCAGCAAAATCGAGTTATAAAGTTTTACTACCGAATACTGAAAGTGAATGTACACGTCCCACTCAGTATAAATATGTAGCGATACATAAATCAAGTGTATGTGCAGAATAAATAATGAGACTGTAATGGTAATATTTAATCAAACATTCCTTTGGTCCAAACGCTTTCTCTGCAATACATATGAAATCTACAGAGGTTACAGTGAATTGCTGTCCGATCGGCCGTGTGTTCGAACCCCGGCTGAAGCGACCGTATAACACAATCTACTTTATAGAAGATTATACAGGGTGTCACACTTTGATTGCATAATACTGCACCAAGGTATTCTTGGGTTAAAATTAAGCAAAGAGGGCCTAATAAACATATAATCGCAAATGTATAGTTTCGGAAATAAACACTGATTTTTTTACCACAAGATGTATTTTTTATAATATATATTTCTTTTTGCAATCTGCTACAAACAAAAAAAATGGCATGGAATAATGACATGAAGGTTGAAATCCAATGATTTACAACACAGAAGTTACTTTAGAGACATGTTTGTTTACCAACACAGGTCCCTATAGAAGATTATCTAACAAAATCTATGATGTACGTCTAACTAGTTATGTCTAGCATCTGCATTTTTTCACTATTGTGTAGTAGGTTATTTTTTTTTCTTTTATTAAGTGCTACTGGTTAAGCACACTAGGCTATTCACAGTACAGTTATTCTGATCTTTTAACAATAGAATATTCATTCTTAAAATTAAGAGTTTTACATATTATACACTGGGATTATAGAACATCACTAGATATTAATCGTCTGAATCACTGGAGAAGAAGATGTCTTGAGGAAGTCTAGGTTTAAGACGAGTTTGAAGAGAGCGTTGACCAATCCCGTAGTGTTGTAACCCTGGACATTCATTGATATTTTTCAGTACTTTTTTGGACGTCTCGCGAATATAGTTTTTAATTGAGGTTATACTCAGTTCTTGATGCAGTTGTTCATTGCGTACAAACCATTCAGCATTGGTGGCAATCCGCAAAATGTTATTTTGGAAAGTTTGAATTTTTCTAATGTTTGTGTCGCTTGCGGTTCCCCATACAACGCACGCATATGTGAGAGTTGGTCTTAAAATTGATTTGTATATCGTCATAGCACATTCAATTCGTAGGGGGGACTTTTTATTCAAGATTGGATAGAGTGCCATTAGTTTTGCATATGTGTCATTTAGCTTTTTATTTATGTGATACCCTCATCTTAATTGGCGATCTAGGTACAGCCCAAGATACTTAACTGCCGAGTCGTTTGGGTTCCATGTTATCAGCCTTCCATTTATAATTATCGGTGCTGGATTAATAGGTCTTCTTAGGGTGAATATTTTGGTTTCACATTTAGAAGCATTTAGCTTGATGTTCCACTTTGCGAACCATTTTGATAGTGTGCCAACTGCAGCTTGGAGGGTTTGGGAAGCAATATTGATGTCATTGTGCTGGGTTATAACCGAAGTGTCGTCAGCGTGCATAATCACACATGAGCTATTATGTGTGGGTAAATCGTGGACAAAAGTATTGAATAATAAAGGTCCCAAAACGGATCCTTGAGGAACACCTGCACTTATTTTCTTCTTTTCTGATCTAGAGTTGTTGATTTTCACAACAAAGGTTCTACTATCCATAAATGACATGATGATATTTATTAGATATTCTGGAAAGTTTAAGTTAATCATTTTGTAGATAAGACCCCTTTGCCACACCTTGTCGAAGGCTTGTGCTACATCAAGGAAAGCAATCGTAGTATGTAGTTTACTCTCGTAACCATTGAGTCTTAGAAGTTGATGGGTCGTAGAATGTTTAGGGCGGAAGCCAAATTGGAACGTAGGAATAATATGATGTGAGTCAAGATATGATTGGAGTCGTGCATGGATAATTTTTTCGAGGATTTTAGTTAAAGTGCATAGCAAACTAATACGTCTGTAGCTGGCAGGATCACTGTGATTTTTTCCTGGCTTTGGAAATACTATAATCTCAGCATGTTTCCATGCTGTTGGAAAATAACCGATTACCAAACACATATTAAAGATCGTTGCTAAAAACGTCAGGGCTTTAGGAGTTAACTTTTTTAGTATTATGTTAAGTATAAGATCACTGCCAGGAGATTTTTTGTTTGGAAGATGTTTAATGAATTTTTCTATTTCCAAGGGAGTGGTTGTTAAAATATCCCTAGTTGGCAGAGGTAGTCGATTCTCAACTTGATTGTGTATATTATTGGTGAATTCCAGATTTTCTTGCTCAATGTTTAGCGTGAAGGTTTCCTGGAGATGATTGGCCATCACTTCACATTTTTCATTGTCACTGCAATAGTTTACATTGTTGTGTTTAATGGTTGGAATAAATGTTTGTTGTCTCATAATCTTCTTAGTAGCACGCCACATGGTTGGGTCATTTGGCTCTAGCATTTCTATATATGTTTTATAGTTGTTTAACCGAAAATTGTCAATTTCCCACTTTACTTGATGTATCAAGCCATTTAGTTGCAGTTTTAGTTCTGGTTGTCCAGTGCGCTGCCATCTTCTTCTTACCTTGTTTTTCTGTTTAATTAGATCTAATATATATTGCGGGAGCTTACAGTGTTGTGCGTGGTTTATTCTTTTGTTGCTTTGTGTTGTGGAATTTTGTACTGCAACCGTAACTTTTTTGGTTAGTAAGTCTACACATAGATCCACATTTTCTCTTGTGAAAGGTAGATTTGTTGGTTTTAGACTGTCAGTTAGATATTCATTGAACATTTCCCAATCAATAGCACCATTAATGAGCTTAGGTATATAGTTGGTAGACTGTGGCGAGTGTGTAAAGGTCAGAACAACAGGCAGATGATCTGAATCAAGTTCTGTCTAAACATTTTGGTGTATAGGTATGGCAAAATTTTTCTGTACGCCAATGTCGAGAATGTCTGGGAGGTAGTCTTGGCGATATGGATAGCGTGTCCATTGGTCTGGAGCTAATATTTGCAATTGGAATTCAGTGCTGATATTATGCAACCTGGTTCCATTAGGGTTGTTGGCTCGGCATCCCCACAATCTACTTTTGCTATTTAAATCTCCCAAAAGCAAAGTTGGAGAGTTTGTTTCAAAATGTGATGTTAAGTCGTTTGCTAAAAGTCTTTTATTAGGTGGAAGATATGCAGCTATCAGTGTCAGTTTCCTGTTATTTTTCATATGAATTTTAACTGAAACAGCCTCAAGGTTCACCGGGTTACTTAGGTCAATTTGATGATGCTCTATATTATTTTTCAATATTATCGCTACACCTCCATAGCTATCAGGTTCTATGCGGTCTTTTCTGTGAGTTTTATAGCCGGGAATGGAGAATTTCTGAGTGGGGAGTAGGTGAGTTGCGCCTATGCATGCAATGTCTATTTTATATTGCTGCAGGAAATTCATAAAAATATTTCTCTGCTTTTTTATCCCATTGGCATTCCAGTTACAGATTGTTAAGTGATGAAGCAGAAGAGCATTATTTGCTGCCATTGGTAAAGATACTTGTTACTAGTTGTGATAGCATGGATTTTAAGTTTTCAATAATTGGCATGAAGGCGTCCTTGATTGCTTTGATAATTTGAGTTAGCAGACTGTTGTCAGGAGATGATTCTGTAGGTTGTGGGTTAGTAGAACTGGCGTAATTATTTCGATTATTTTGATATATGCTAGTTGTGGGTGGTAATGGTGGGAAGTTGCTTTGAGTAAAATTTGGCCGGTTATGTACGGTGTTGAGTTGTGTCTTTTTTTCTTTTAATTCGATATAGTGTTGACAGCCCTTGTAATTAGCGGGATGTTCGCCCCCACAATTCACGCATTTCGGTTTTACGTTCTGTTGTTTTGTGCACTCGGAAAATAGATGATTGCCCAAGCATTTGACACAGCGGGGAGCTAAGCGGCAGTAGTTTTTGGTATGCCCATATCTCTGACAGCGGATGCATTGAGGAATATCCGCAGACTTTTTCCTTGGTTCAACAGCAACAATGCAGTGGAACAGATGTGACACTTTAAATATGTCGTTAGAATTGTTATCTCGGTTAAGCAAAATTGCACAAGTTCTTCTTTTAACTCATTTTTAGTAATAGAGATAGGTACATTTCTAATGACAACTGACAGATTAGCATTATTTGGGTTTTGGTAAGTATGATATTTTACATTATTTTCCTCATAATATTTAGTCATTTTTCGGTAGTCATCTGAGTTTGTAAGTTGGATTTTGAAGGCACTCCCTGCGCATGTTATTGTAAATTCTTCTGTTATCGTTTTTTTAATGTCTTTCTCGACTTCTTGATAATGGGTTGCCTCGTGCAGGAAGATTGGCGGTATTTTTTGTTTTTTAATATTGGTATTTTCAATTTGCGATCCCGAAGCCTCAGTGTTGTCATTTTGAAGTGCATAGAATTTATTATTTTTAAGTAGCTTACCTTGATCCAGTATGTATCTCTTATTTGGTTCGTCTTCTAAAGGCGATGAGGAGCCTCGTTTGTTTTGGTTATTGTTATTTATAGATAATTCTTCAGTGAGTTCAATGTCCATTGCTTTATCTCCTTTGTAAATTAACGTGGGCAGTTTGATAGTGTTGTATGGCATTGTTGCACCGTGTGTTAAATTTGATAAGTAATTTGCAGACCTGGCACTGGCGAAGCCAGATGCCGGCGCTTGACCTTTGGCGCCGCGATTGCTTGTTATTGTCTCACAAATTTTAAGGTGTTATATTAGTTAAATTAGTTAAAATTTAGTTATAGCTTGAAAAGTTTTAAGTAACTATTCACCACAGAGCACATCCACTCTCTAGCGCGGATCGGACTCGACTCTGTGTAGTAGGTTTAGAGCCAAAGCATTGGGGTGATGTGCTAATTTGCTTAAGTACTTTTCACGAACTTAACATCACATCTTTTACAGAACCGACTTTCAAATCACTTATGATGCTCTCTATTTCTCATGAAATAGAGAGCATCACACATAACACGTAACACTTTCAATTGAAATCTTTCTATTATCTGGATGTTGGGGTTAGCTGCTGTACCTAACAACTGAATGCCGTAGGTCCAGATGGGTTTGAAGACTGCGCTGTAGACGAGGAGCTTATTAGATAGGGATAGTTTAGATTTTCTGCCAAGTAGCCAGTAGTGCTTACCATACTTCATTCCAAGCTGTTTACATTTCTTCCAAATGCTGAGTTCCCAAGTAAGACCTTTGTGGTGATACAGGCCGAGGTATTTTACCTCAGTCACTTCAGTTAATGTTATGTTGTTTATGAAGACTGTTGGTGAAGGTTGATTAAGATAATATGAAAGGATTTGGCTTTATTTAATTTAACACGCCATATGTTCATCAATTGCACTACTTCGTCTAAGTTATGTTGAAGGAGATTTTGCGGCTAGTACTGGGTCTTCGTGTTTCACCATAATGACTTTGTCATCAGAAAATGCTGCCATGCGGGAGTCCTGATTTGTAGGTATATCTGCTGTGTAAGTGAGGTACAAAATCGGACCCAGGATACTACCTTGGAGTACACCTGATTTTATTGGGTTACTCTCTGTTTGATGTTGTACGAATTTTACTTGGAAGTATCTCTAGGGATGATCTTAGGATAGTATAGTACGGATGAGGTAAAAATTCTTTGGGTTTGTGCAGTAGACCGGTATGCTACACTTTGTCAAATATTTGACTATCGTCGATAAAAGCAGATGTGCAGTATTGTTTTTCTTCAAAAGATTGGTTGATGGTATCTACGACTCTGTGGACCTACAATGTTGATTTCCTCTAATTTCCTTGACGTTAATCTCCTGGACTAACCACAGGATATGTACCGACTTAAGTAAATTGCATGATCCGCACATTAAGTAAGTTTACTACATTTCTGATAAAATTTCGTTGTTGCTGATCCCTTTTCTATATGGGTTGCCGTGGCTTCAATTCCATATCCTGGGGAACAGTTAGTAGATATGGTTTTTGTTTATGGTTTAAGCGATGGAAATTCGTTGTTATCACCCCGTTTGTATGGAGAACGATATCCCGACAGACGTTTCCCGTACCACTAAATGTTTGCAAGAGTATTGCAACATACTCATGAGATGGGAAGCATAAAATGAGAGAAACCAGGGAAAGACCAAATGTTAGACCTTCCAATTGGAAGAAGCAATTTTGGCGAGAGGTAATGAAGATCCAACAAGTAGTACGAGACGATTTCCCATCAAGGAAAATACGAGCAGAAGCATTGCTTGGCTAATTCTTAAGGAGCACTCTCCTTTTCACTATCAACCGGTGCAAGCTTCAATTGAAGGGGATGATGCAAAAAGAGAAACTTCTTGTCGTCAAGAACAAGAGAAAATGTTCACTTCCTGGCGTATGTTTTATGTACCGACGAAGTCCCTTTTACGCAAAAGAGGATTTCCAATCACCACAATACTCACATGTGCAACGTTGAAAATCCTCATGCAATAGTTGAGACACATCATCAAAGACGCTTTTCTTATGAACGTTTGAAGTTTGAGCTGGAGCCGTTACAAACTTGTCTTAATGCTTATTTTATGCATGATGGAGTGAGTACAGAATAATGTGCGAGTGCACATTTGCGAGTGCGCATTATTCTGTAGAAGTAAAAAAAAACTTTTGTCAACAACTAGTTGGGCAAGGTGGTCCTGTGCCATGGCCGCATAGTTCATCAGATCTAAATCTAAAACAATTACTTTATTTTGGACCTATTCAAGATTTAGGTGATTTTGAAATAAAATTAACAATGGTTTTAATCAAGCCAGACAATTCTAGGGGTTTATGAATGAATACAAAGCTCTTTTAGAAGAATTCGTGTATGCGCTAAAGCAAATGGTAGAGCCACATTCAACATGTCTTGTAACAGTTTATTTTAGTTAGTCATTTCTTACTTACTCAAAAACTATGTATTTGCTAATATATTTACATTCTTGCTTGCTCTTGGCAAGACTAGCTTGCTAAAGTATTATGCAATTAATTATCCTGTATACGAACAATGGATATTTTTCATTTGTCAATCTAATCAAACTTATATTAGTTTTAAGGCTCATTTTTTAATATTAGCGTTTGTGGCGCCCCCTCTACGCTACTGTTGCTCCTTGTAATTCTTTTGTTGAGACACCGATAAAACTCATAAACTTTAACGAAAAAAAAAATCAAGAATTATCCTAAAATTTATGAATATCCATTCAAATTTAAATAGGTCATCAAATCGAAAATTGCATATTAGTGTGGAAATTTTTTATGTTCGGTATAGTATTACAAGCATGAAATCACTGCTTTCTTACTGTATTTTGTGGCCAAATGTGTTTTGGGTTCTCTGTGTGCAACAATTGCAGCCATAACTAAAAGTCAGTTCATTATTGACAATACGCTGAATTAGCAACAACGCACATCCCTACTCCGTTTCCCTGATCTTGTCATCTTTGTTATTAAATCTCTTCTATTTGTTCTACTGTCGCATTTAGAAACGGCTCATTATTATTTTCTGCACGTGTAGATCTGTTATCATTGCACAGACTGCTGAATCGTAATGGCCTTTCGAGAATCTTCGCGATTGCATCACGGGAAGTCTCCAATGTTCTGGAATTGTTTCCGCAAGTATAAATAAGGCTTAAAATGGTAAGACGGCAGTAACACTGCGACAGCGGCTAACAGTAAGAAGTCGATGGCCGGCTTTATTTTATTCCTATTCGCAACTATTGTGTGTAAAAAGCAAAATTTCTAGTGTAGAATAATAGATAAAGGCGTGAGAGAGCATCTGGCTACCGTGGAACGCTGACGGTAACAAACTCAGCTTCACATAATATCACTTTGAAAGTAAAATCATAAATGTCTCTGAAGATTTAGATTTTGGTAGCTAGGCAACTCTCAGAATGTGGACATTACCTTACATTCCTTCTTCTTTTGACACATTGTAAACTTCTCTTTAATAGGACGTTCTATTACACCAGTACGTTTGGAGCAGCTTGCATAAATTTGCAACATTGTCCCATTAATTGCATTTGGACAGGACAGTCACCGTAGGTTTATTCCCCACAAGAGAATACGCCGCTATAGAGGTTAGCCGGGTTCGCACCGGCACTCTCAGCCTTTCATCAGCCACTAATGGTAATATTAGGATAGGAAAGAAAAATTAAGAATGGGATTTCGTGGATGATACTGTCCCAGCATTTACCTAAGAATATGCAAATGAATATTACGAGAAACCTTAGTCACAACGGCGACCGAAGTGTTCGAACCCAACACCTCCGTAATGAAAGGTAAACGCCCTAACGCTGAGCCAGCTTCCTCAGTTATAAATTACATTTATGCTTAATAAATATAAAAATAAAGATGTTCTGAGTGTTGTCTAACCGTATTTCGCTATTCATTCCGTATCATGGCTTCACTTGCCTTGCCTTAAAGTTGACATAACATTACCTCCTCCCAATTCGCACCGACACGTTATATATGGTCTATAATAAGAGCAAATAATTGAAAATTGTATATTTTTGCGACTGTTTTCTTCCTGAAAATCAAGACTCTTCGTTTTTGGTCGTACAATATAAATTCACAGACTAATTTCACGCGCAAACTCTTTCCTTCAAGTTATTCTACAGTTCCATGAATAACAGAAGCATTTGACTTTTATGCTTACATTTTACAGTTGAACTTAATTATAAAGCTCGAGCGAGTTCAGATGTAATCCTTAAGGTTAAGACATTCTGCTACCTACGATTTGGGAGAAAATTAAAATACAACCCCGGCACAAACATAAAAAACAAAACTGGCAGGAAATCTGAGGATTCAGCAGCTCTAAAAGCAATCCCAAGTGTGTCAAGTCTAGCAAAGCGAATTTTTCTCGGGTTCTGGTGAGCGTGTCCACTATTTGCCAGTTGCCGCTCTTGTCTGAATAAATATATTTTTCTTATTGTTCGGACCAGTACTTGAATTCTGCAGCACCTACATGTAGACATGTTGGCAGACGTCTCGAGAAATTTAAAAACTTCAATACAATGAAAATAGTGGTCTTGTGGAAGGCAGTGTAAGCAATTACTTATTTTAAAGGCTTTTCTATGTAACGTTTCATCACTATTTCATATAATGTACTCGTATATGCAGGCACCGGCAAAAAGCATCACTTTAAACACGTAATAAGCATTTATTGATTAGAATTTCACATCCAGTTTTTAGACATAAATATTGGGAGATTTATTTTCCGAAACAAATGACTAGCAAATATTCCATTCATTTTTGTAGCCGCGTAATGAATTTACCGATAGCATAAAATATCTGCTGTGGAATACAATAAATTTGAGTGAAAATATTTAATCCTGCAGATTTCTGCGTTTATGACAGGATGACCAAGTAATAACGTGTAACTGGGTAGTACGTTCTTATCAAACTTTAAGTTTAAGTAAGAAAAAACTATAATTCTTCCGTTTAATTCTTTAAAATATTGAAAATAGATAAATGAGGAGTCTGAAGTGTATCTGTTGTTTTATATGCACAATAAATGTTCAGATCTAACTATCAGCGAAACGCATCGCTATTTGTGGCATTACAACGAAGCTTGAGGACTATGGGTGAGCCGCGACCAGGTGCACGGTGTACTGAACTAACAGAAACCGTATGGCGTGTGCGGAAAGCCCTATTAGAGAAAATCGTCGAATTTCAATAAGAGAAATTTCAGAAATTGTTGCTGCGAGTGTAGGATCAGTCCATAGTATTGTTCGTAATCTGGGTTACACCAAAATTGTTAGCAGTGGATTCCTCGCCTCTTGTCTCTAATAAATAAAAATGCTTGCGAATGGGCTTGTCTCTGCAATATCTCACAGGCTATAGACAAGATGGTGATGACATTCTTCTGTGAATAGTTGCTGGTGACGAAACTTAGTGCCATTACTACGAGCCACCCTGTAAGTTATCGTCGATGCAGTGGAAACATACAGGTTCACCACCACCAAAGAAGTTTAAAGCAAGGTGATATTAACATTTTATTTAGACCATGAAGGACCCTTGTTGATGGAGTCCAGGAACCTAGAGTAAATGTCAATGCAAATCTGTTCAATGAAACTTTGAACAAGCTTCATCAAGCAATAAGACGGAATCGTCCAGGAAAACTTACGCATGGGGTCATTTTGCTGCACGACAATGGTAGGCCTTATGTTGCTAATGTAGTAAAACAAAATCTTCAACGAAGAAAGTGGAGGGTTTTAGAGCATCCACCCTATACCCCAGATCTGTCGCTTTGCGATTTCCATACTTTTGGTATTTTGAGCGACGCAGAAATACAGATAGCTGTGGAAGACTTCTTCAATCAGCAGGCACAGAATTCTATGAAGAGGTATACGTCGGTTAATAAATCAATGGAATAGGTGCCTTAACTGGGACGATAATTATTTGTAATTACGTTGTTGAAGAAAATTTTATAAAGCTACGATGGGCTTCAATTAAACACACATTCTTCTTACAGATATAATTCTTCGTTTCATAGATTTTTAGGGTTAGTATTATCAGAAAAAATTTGAAAGAGAGGAAGTTCTTCTCTCGTAGTTTTTCTTCCATGGAAATTTTTGTAGGAGGTAGTTTTCTCCATAGAATTTTTTATTCACTGTTAGAAAAATTACTAACTTTCGTACTGCCATAGGTCGCCAATAGTTTAAAGACACAAGCACCGATCTGTAATTCGAGAAGGCGTAGAAGAAGAAGTCAGATAAAAGCCTTTCCTATGTTGCTTAAAAAATCTTCTGAGCTTTGGTGTTTCATTGCTCTTCACTGCCCTAATTCTTGAGTAATCCGTCTTACCATCTTATTTGGACACATTATCTATTCCTTTTACCTACAGGAATATTTCACAAGGATTCACGTAGCACATCACTACATATTCGTAATAACCACCAACCCTTTTAATATCAGTGTTTGCCATTACTATTCTATGTAACGGCCAACATCACCGAATGCCTCCTAGAATAGTTGTGTTCCTTGCAAAAGCTACAATTTATGCTGAATTCAAAGAAACTGACTTACGAGGTTCCATTCTACACCGACATTAAAACCAATTGCTAGGTAATTTAATTGTTGCGGACCCTTAGGCTTTACGTTGTCTGTGATAAGCACTATTCTGACTTCATGGTGCAACTACCAATTAGTTTGACAGCATCCAGATCACAAATATAACGGCGTTAAATTCAATAATGAAAATATTATGGACGGGAGCAATAAAATTCTGTACCAAACAAACACAAAGAATCTAATACTGTGGAAAACATTCGATACAGAGTAAAAACTTAACCACAGCGAGCATTTGACAACGTGTTTGCTAACCAAAAGTAAATGAAAGCACTTGAAAGAAACTCCTTGGTTTAAGGAGCAAGTTAAGAAAAGGAAGCCGCAGTCGAACACACCCCGTAGATAATTTTCATTAGAATTTCTGTATTGCAAATATTACATTAAATGCGATATTAATACTTCTTCTTAATCTTCTTCTTATCGATTTCAGACTTTGGCTATTAACATGGCAATGCTGAGTTTACTGGCAGCACTTCTAAATCACTGGATAGATAATAAATATTGATTACTCTGACTTCTGAGGTAAATGTATGACTTCACATAATCTTTTAACTGATTACTTAGGACACGTTGCCTAGTGAGTTGATGATTTTTACTTATCATTTTGTCAGCATGCATTTCGTTTTAGATATATAAAAGTTAAGTCCATACGCCTTACTGACTATCTGTACTCCTTCCATTAATTGTTGTAGTTCGTCGATGTTACTGACACACATCACTGTACCGTCTGCGTACTTACATTATTTATTACCTGTCCGTTTATTTTGATACTGTCAGTGGCGTCATCTAGCGTCTTTCGAAATATTTCATCCGAGTATATGTTGAAGAGGAGAGAGATAAGGTACAGGCCTGCCGTATACCACCTCTTGGTCTTAATATTGTCAGGGTAGAGTTGCCTATTTTTAGTTTAGGTGTCTGTTCCCTGTAAAGATTCGCTATAATACGGATTTCTAGCATTAGCTTAAGTCTTCCGCTATCAAATGCTAAAGTCGGTAAAGCATAACTGTGCATCTTTATTTATATCCCTGCAGCGCTGGATAAGTAGTACTTGCTGAAAATAGCTTGTCTAGTACCGAGGGCTTTCCGAAAATTAAACTAGGACTCATGAATGTCTGCTTCACATATGCTACATATCCAGTTGTACATAATTTTTAAAAAACCTTAGTAGTGTGATCAATAAGGCTTATCAGATGGTGTTAATCGTAGATTTTTGTGTTTGGTTTCTTGGGTATTGCAACAAAGGTCGACTGTAGCCAGTTTCCAGGAATTTAGCCGCCGTTACATATATTATTAAAAGAACAGCAAGAGTGTCCATAAACTGATTATTCGTTTCGCACATTAGCTTTAGTATCTCGCCCTGAATATTATCAGGTCCTGATGTTTGTTGTTTTTAGGAGACAAGATAGCCTTTTCTACGTCAACTTTCATTATTGTGGGTCCTGTACTTGTTTCATCAACTGTATATTCGATAGTGCGTTGTGAAGCAAAAAGTTGTTCGACGGATGTAGCTCTAGGATTTTTGCTCTGAGAAAAAATTTCCATTTCTGCCCTGTATGTTCGGAGTTGGGTTGATAATTCTTTTCTTATTTGCTATTTCCTCCAGTGATCGGGGGTATCGCGATAGTTTATAAGTATCGATTATCACATCGCAAGCCGCCCTCGGTGGTCTAGTGGTTAGCGCATTTGCCTTTAGATCAAAGGGACGCGGAGCTCGAACCTGGCCGAGGTTGTAAAATTTTTTCAACGGGGAAAAATCTGAAAGTCTTCTGTCGAATAAGAAGTGAAGCTGTAGTTCCCGTGCCACTGCGATGTGTGACACGTTAAACATCACTGCTGGAGTTGGAATTACCCCAGATAGGCAAAATTCTTAGTTAGGGTGTACAATGGGCCAATGATGGCTGCAGTGCTTAGAGATGCTTGGAAAACCGCGTCCTCGATCTCGCTCTTTCAAGTCAATCAATTAATCATCGCATTACAATGCATTTCAAAAAAAGTATCGAGTATCGGTATCGCAGTATTATTTTAATATATCGATTATCGCGGATTTACGATACTTTAGCGATATTATTTTGCTGGAACATTCTAGATAATCAAAATAAATTGACAATTCCAGTTTCTGAACTTGTAAAGACATTTAGGTACACTAGGTATCAATGTAAATATTGGGTAGTTTGTTGAGGCTGTTTGTTAAGCAGTTCTTTCCACATAGAGAGGGTTAACAGTAACAATACTAAATGTTTTATCTTAGCGTCAAGTTTATTGAAATATTTTAATCTTTAACAGATATCCTTCGGTCCATAAACATTTTTTTGTGGATCAGTCTTTAAGGACATAGAAGAACTGTTCCTTAAATATAATACGACTCTTCTTAAAAGTGTTTCAGTTGAAAGACTTTTTGTACAGAAATGTAGTCATGATATGATATTTTATAATGTGGTGAGTCTGTTTTCACGTGTAGATTCTGTGAGGATGAAGCTTGAAGAATAGATTACTTAATAATAGATTATGCTCGTATAAGGCAATCTCGGGGGATTTTTTCTCCAATTCCTACGACGTCTACTACTTTGCCTTTCCCAACCTTGGCGTTAAAGTCATCCCTAATGAGAAGTCTTTTCTCGTTTTTTTTTGTCATTTTAATCAGAGTTTCTAGATGCTCATAAAATTCCGCAATGGTCATCTCGTGTTTCTCGGCGGTTGATGCGTAATGCGTATGTCCGTGTTATGTTTAGGTCCATTCGGGTTAGGTGTGGTTGCAAGAGCAGCATTCTGTCAGAGAGGTAAGGGATTTGACTGTCGATTTAATGCGCGAAGAGACTATTATTCTGACGCCATCTTTGTGTTTTGAGCTGTCATTGTCAGAGTGGTAAACTATACGATCTAGCATTACATACTGTCCAGAGCTGAAACGGATATTGATAATAATTGACTAAATTAATAATTAAGATTACTAAACGTACTCTTCATGTGTAATTTTTAAATGAATAGCAGATATGGCAAACCTTCTTATAGACCTTAATATCTTGAAGAACTGTCTCAATGCATTTTCTGTTTCATACCAAACCCATTGAAGGATGTTCAGAAACATACCATCAGATTTATTTACCATTATTCGCCCATAAAGAGTTCATTCCAAAGCATATTTATTTGCCATTAGTTGACTAGTCTGTGTACTATAGATCACAAAAAGGAATCCCATCAGAAATATCAGGAGGAGGATGTACGGCTAGTTCTCTCTATCGGCTTGAAACCAGGTATCGTTGAATGATTTTTGGATTTCTAGTAGTCTTCTGTTTAGCGCCTGGTATCAGCAGATATGCTAATAATAAAAATCACTTAAACTCATTCATTCTCATTGATAGTCTATTTGTCTCACTGGTGGGCATCGGTCTCTTATCTACCACGTGTTTCTCCTGAGCGCTAAAGTAGAAAAACGGGGGACGTCGAATCGGAATGACATGAATTCCACAGAAGATCCCACGGGTGCAAGTCGCATTGGATCCGAACGGCAGAAATTCGAGAGAAAGTTTTTGGCATTAAGAACCCACGGTTGCAAGCCGGATTGGAAAATTGTGTGTGGTGGGTTGCAGACAGAATTTTTATAAATCTGCATAGTAATGCTTAGGTTTCGATCCCAATAATCGACGTATTACTCAGAAAGCGAGCGCTCTACCAACTGGGCTACCACCACTCTGCGAAATTAATTATTTGTATGTTAAATACCTTTCACATGTCTGAATTAAATTTCGGATATCTGATCTTCATTTCTCGTTTTGTTTTCAAACGCTTTAGCAATATCGTCTAGCAGAATGTTCGTATAATATCGTAAAATTCCACTATACGAGTGTATTGTAAATTGCATTATTTGTTTGTTGCTGAATATTGCATTTGCCATATTCTTCAGAAATTGCGCCAAGTTAATACCAGCGCAACATTCTTGTTATATTTGGATTCGAAATTGGAATGCATATCACATACTTAATTCAGTTATTCCTTAACATGTAGGATATGATATTTCGTACTGGAAATCATCGAATAACGAGTGTTGCTTCAAATAGAAAGCAGTTATTGATTTCAGCCTAGAGAAGTATGAATGTAAACGCTTGGAATTTCAAATATCCGTTACAGCTGACATTAAAAATAAAATAAAGAAAACAATCGTAAAGTAACCCCTTTAAAAACTAGTAAATCCTTTTTTGTCACACTTACAGAGAAGATTGTGAGTCTTAGATCCCCTTTCTCCTCGTAGTTCCTGTTCAGAAAGTTTAAGGAACAAAATTTCGAATTCAGAGTTGAAATTTATTACGTTTGCAAAGCATCGTGACCAAATAAGAATTTAATATAGAGTGTCAATTAAATACTGAGCGCTGATATAAGACCAAGAGAAGTTGGCAACACAATTTAGATCTATATGGAAGGTAGAACAATTTTCGTATTCTAATTTATAATAAATTGTTGGAAAAAATATGAAATCAATAGGATCGTTTATTTCGTTTTTATATTTTAAAATTCACTAAATATTTAAATACATCTCATTTCAATTGTGCAGCTTCTTGCATTGGAAATATGTGATAGTCTTAATTTAAAAATTTAACAGAATTCCTTATGTATAAGATTTTCAATGGGTCTATTTTACACCTTTATATCTTTGAAATAGAGTATTATTTTCCTTTTGAGTATACTTTATGTACTAATTTTGCAGGGCTTTCTATAGAAATTAATTAACAAGTTATTTGCCCAAACCAAAAAAAGCCATGAAACATTAGAATTTGTCGGAATTTAAATATCACCCTTGGGCACTTAAAGCAAAATTCTTACCGCTAGGCTACTACGCTAACGCAGAGGCGATGTCGCAAGCGTGGCGAACAATATTTTGATTTCAATGGTGCTAAGTAATTAATTAATACGTCATGCTTTTTAAATAAATAGCTATGATGTGTTACGAAACATGCTCCTTTTTTTATTTTTAGAAGTAAATTTTATTATGGGATAATATATACAAATTTTTCATTAATCCCGTGTCAACTATCATTTCATAGATTTAATTACAAACGAGGAATGCACTTACTAAAATTTAACCGGCTAAGAACCAGGATGATTCATTATAGCCAACGTCAGTGAAAAACGATCTTTGTCCTAATTTGCAATAATACAGAAAGGTTCAATAGGGCAACTGGAAATAAAACGAAATACTATAAAGGAAACCCTTTAGAAAGTAGCCCACTGGTTCTAGTCGTTCCGAAAGGCAGGCAATTCAAAAATATCAGTCTTTAACATGTTTGTATGACATTTCTAATAAATTGAAATCAATTTTACAACTAATATACACACAATCAAACTCATATCGAGTAACCCAGTATGTCTTACTAACAATGAGAAATGTATGAAAACTTATTATGCAGATAAGAGTTAAAGGGTTTTGTTGGAAATAAAACAACTAATTGATAGAAATTCATCACAATGTATATTGAACGGTTTTGGTATTTGAGCAAATATCGGGAACGGTGGGAGTCTCGCAGGGCGTTGTTTCAAATGATTTTTTTAAATTGGATACACTCAAGAACAGACCTAGTCGTCACACAATAACTACTGATCGACAAGACCGTTTTGAACTCTAATAACTTGAAGAAATCCAATTTCTTTTCAACCGGAGCTCCAAGGGTAACTTTTGCAGGCTACAGGTGAAACAATACGAAAGAGACTACCTGCCCGAAGTTTACTTAGCAGGAAACAACTATAGGTTCCAGAGTTACCCAGCAGAACAAAATTTATCGGCTAATTTTGCGGCTGGAACACCAGAACTGGACAATTGAGAATTGGCAGAATTTCCTTTCTTTCAGATGAAATCAGTATTGGTCTGAGATCAGATGACCGTCGAAATCGGATTTTAAAAGGTGGAGGCAGACAAACTATACTGGAAATTGCCAGATCTGTCCCAATATACAAAGGAAGAACTGTAATGTTCTGGGAAGGTATATGAAAAGCTCCCTTACTTCCCTTACAGCAAAGTTTAGCAGGTCCCAGGTATGTTGTTTTGGTGCTAGAACCCATAGTTAGACTATGTAGAGGTACAATGGGGAATAATTTCGTTTTCATTCCCCTCCACATACCAGCAAGTTGCTACAAGCTTTCTAGAAAAAGAAGCTGTCACTGTTCTAAGGTGGTCTGCTCACCTGATATTAATTCCATTGATCATGTGCGGTCTTCACTAAAAGAAAGATTAGAAAAGGAAAGGTGGCAAAGCTCAATCAAGCCGTTCTACAGAAATGAGCAAACTTACCTCAAAAACAAGTTGACAATTTGATTAGAAGCATTCCCAGTCGAATTGCAGATTGTATTATGGCTAGACGTGGCAACAACTGACTATTAAAGTGAAAAACAATTTCCTCTTTTCCTTTAACCGACCATTCCAGTTCTTTAATTTTTACATTTTTAGTGAGTTTCTATTAAATTCAAGCATTTGTTGCCCTTTTTTAAATGTTAGTCATTAAACTGGTTTAGTAACTTTTGCAGGCTACAGGTGCAACAATACGAAAGAGACTTCGTGCCCGAAGTTTGCTTAACAGGAAACAGTTAAAAGTTCCCGAGTTATCCAGCACTGGAACACCAGAACTGGACAATTGAAGATTGACAGAACGTCCTTTCTTTCAGATGAAATCAGTATTGGTCTGAGATCAGATGACCGTCGAATTCGGATTTTAAAAGGTGGAGGCAGACAAGCTATACTGGCAATTGCCAGATCTGTCCCAATATATAAAGGAAGAACTGCTATGTTCTGGGAAGGTATATGAAAAACTCCCTTACAGCAAAGCTTAGCAGGTCCCAGGTATGTTGTTTTGGTGCTAGAACCCATGGTTTGGCTGTGTAAAGGTAAAATGGGGAATAATTTCGTTTTCATGCCCCTCCACATACCAGCAAGTTGCTACAAGCTTTCTAGAAAAAAAAAGCTGTCACTGTTCTAAGATGGCCTGCTCACCTGATATTAATTCAGTTGATCATGTGTGGGTCTTCACTAAAGGAAAGATTAGGAAAGGAAAGCTCAATCAAGCCGTTCTATAGATATGGACAAACTTACATCAAAAACAAGTTGACAATTTGGTTAGAAGCATTCCCAGTCGAATTGCAGATTGTATCAGGGCTACACGCGGCAACAACTGACTATTAAAGTGAAAAACAAGCTCCTCTTTTCCTTAAATCAATCATTCCAGTTTTTTAATTTTTACATTTTTAGTGAGTTTCTATTAAATTCAAGCATTTGTTGCCCTTTTTTAAATGTTAGTCATTAAACTGGTTTAGTAACTTTTGCGGGCTACAGGTGAAACAATACGAAAGAGACTTTGTGCCCGAAGTTTGCTTAGCACGAAACAGTTAATGGTGCCCGAGTTATACAGCACTGGTTGGAACACCAGAACTGGACAATTGAAGATTGGCAGAACGTCCTTTCTTTCAGATGAAATCAGTATTGGTCTGAGATCAGATGACCGTCGAATTCGGATAGTAAAAGGTTGAGGCAGACAAGCTAAACTGGCAATTGCCAGATCTGTCCCAATATATAAAGGAAGAACTGTAGTGTTCTGGGAAGGTATATGAAAAGCTCCCTTACAGCAACGTTTAGTAGGTCCCAGGCATGTTGTTTTGGTGCTAGAACCCATGGCTAGGCTGTGTAGAGGTAAAATGGGGAATAATTTCGTTTACATGCCCCTCCACATACCAGTAAGTTGCTACAAGCTTTCTAGAAAAAGAAGCTGTTACTGTTCTAAGATGGCCTGCTCACCTGATATTAATACCGTTGATCATGTGTGGGTCTTCACTAAAAAAAAAGATTAGGAAAGGAAAGCTCAATCAAGCCATTCTATAGAAATGGGTAAACGTACCTCAAACACAAGTTGACAATTTGATTAGAAGCATTCCCAGTCTAAATGCAGATTGTAGTAGGGCTAGAGGTGGCAACAACTGACTATTAAAGTGAAAAACAAGTTCCTCTTTTCCTTTAACGAACCATTCCAATTCTTTAATTTCTACATTTTTAGTGAGTTCCTATTAAACTCAAGCATTTGTTGTCCCTTTTTAAATGTTAGTCATTAAACTGGTTTAGTATAAAGTGCCTTTGAGTTTCTATGAAAACATTTTCAGTAGTGCTTAACAAAATCGAAAAAGCTGGGTGATTCCATGCAAGTTTGGTTGTGTAAACACGTGAACCGCCTTTAAATAGAACTAGAAACGAAGGAGTTCTGTATTCTAGACAACGGTTTATTTCGAAATATTCCTTACCGTTGGTCTCCATAGTAACCATAACGTTTGTTATTACATTGCTAATAATTTTGCAGTTTGTAACTTATTGCTGGAATAAGTGCTCTAGCTATTCATGAGTATCCAGAAATCTAAAGCGTGTACTCTCTTTTAATGATGGCAAAACATTTCCATTTAGGAAACAGAAAAGGGAGAATGTGTGCGCTGTAGAATAACTAGAAAAAGAGTAACTGTAGAAAGGGGAGCTAATGATCCAATTGCACTGACAGCTGTCATGTTATGAAGGTAAAATATTAACAGATGTGTGTTCATATAACAGGCCTACTTAGAGTGATCGAAAACCAATTTATTTTGGCTACTCACGTAACAGGAAAACTATACATATTCGAGTACATGCCGAAAAATTTAAATAACAATTTACATTTCTTTCTTTGAAATCTTCGCGAGGATTACGCCACGGAAAACAGTTCCGGTCAAATTGATTGTATCGATTGTAAAAGGTATGCTGAATTAAGTGTGAGATTATTCCATGCAGGCGGTTTTTACAAAACTTTTAAAGTGGATTACAAGCGTATAATTAAACCACGTCTCAAGGATGTGTTCTTGTACCGCACGAGGTT
>JABXWE010032600.1:0-13965 GCA_014611495.1 Limonius californicus | reverse complement strand
CCCCCCCCCCCCCCCCCCGAACCGCTTTCGCATTTCTTCAGGGGGGTGCGGGCGTCCCTTACATACTAAACATTCATGCAACATGCACCCTAAACTTAACTAAGCAAATGCGTTCGCCCCAGTCGGGATTCGATCGCCCCAACGGAGCAACTGCATTTACTGTGACCTCGAGTGGCCAATGCGTTCTCGCACTCGACCACCGCGGTCCCTAACACTCCATCTTGACTGTGATTTTTAAATTAAATCTAATTCATAAGTAACATTGAACGTAGGATGTAGGTGTGTATACGTGTACTACTTAATAGGTTTTAGTTAACGCCTTAGTTAAATTATAACATTGTTGTTTAGATTTTATCAGTGTAAAGCCAAAAATAGTTAATGTATAACAAAATTAAAACATAGCTTTGTTTTAGATTTAGATATTTTGTTTATAAAACTTTTTTTTATAATCAATAGTAATTAAGTAGCCAATCTGATACATTTTGCTTGCAGATAGAACAGGAATATCATCAGATGCAAGCTCCAGTATTGCTCGTAATTGTTATCGTGGTACTATTTAATTTATATTTACAATGCATTATTTTCTGGAATACGACCGACTATCATTGTGGTGTAGGATTTCAAGATATTTAAATTACTACCTCGGTTTACTTTACACGAATAGTGAGTCACAAGTCTTTCAACACGTTACCATACATTTATATGTTAATCACTGTAATACGAGCATACTTTCCTATAGTATAATAATAGGATTCCAATAGATATCTCTGTACTTCCTTCAGAAACGTGTACATATTCCATTATTAACTGGTAATTTCTAGCTTACGTATGTGGTAGAACCACGGTTGTAACATACGTAATAGGTGCCCATAAATGATTGTAGGGACGCAGGTGGCTATGAATTTTAAAGTACATTTGCCACTCCAATTATCTTAAAATTTAGTAGAAGTTCCATTCCTCTTTGAGGTTACGTTTTTGGTTTATGGATTATCGCCATCGGGCATGGAAAATAAACATAAAATACCGTCATTGTTGCTTGTTTAATGAAAATTATTTAAATACTTGGTGCTGTTGTTGAAAATGGACAGTTGAAAGTGTTTACACTACGTTACCCCAAAAATAAGGTATAGTAGTCGCAATGCAAGATGACCAGAGTAGGATTAAAATGAAAACCCTAAGTTGGGACATTGCATCCTTTTCTAGCTAAGCTGACTTTACGGTGTAAATACCCTCAGCAACTTTGCAGGTATGGTTTTCATTTTAATCCTACTCTGGTCTTCTTGTATTGCGACTACTTTATCGCTATTTTCCAGTTACTTAGTTATATCATGTAACACATACATAATTGTTGCATAATGTTACATTAAAAATTAGATGACATTACCTCTGTTACCTATAACTACTTGTTATATTGCTGGCTAATTTGATAGTAACATTACCTTTTCTTTAACCTAACATTTGCTAAAATTATGTGTTACTAGATAGCCACAACGTTATTTTATTTTTAACTTACATTGGACAAAAGCTTTCAAATAATAATCCTTGGTGATGGATGTGCCTGTATGTAACAGAGGTTTTCTTTTAGCTTGGAACTCCAAATGTGATGTCAAATTCCCACCACTGGCAGAACAAACGTACAATGAGGTTATTTTTCCTCTGTTGCTAGACATTTGCATCATCCATACTCCAAATGGTCGTTTTGCTTTAAATAATTTCAATTTTATGCAATGTCAATTATTTTTGCATTAATGCAGGAGGTGTATCTCTGTAAGACTTATTTATGTTTCAAAATAATCATTATGCTAGTATGCATCGTTTGACTTTAATCAGTAAGGGCTGATATTTGAAACTTTGCAAGAACATCACATGCTATAAAAGCCGTAAAAGGCTTTTCAGACTAAAAATAAACGTGGGTTTCCATCATTGCATGGCATATTGTACGTCGTTTTTGAAGTATTTATCACTAATTTTTAAATCAATACTGGTGCTATTACTTCAATTTTAAAACGTAAGTACTTTGGTTTATTCGTCGATAAAATTATGTTTACATACATATTATATGCAAAAAACGCAGAAGGCGCAGTACAGTAATGGAAACCCACCACCAACATATTGACATATTCCAAGTTTTAGTACTTTTTTCGTGAAATAAGTATTAGTGCGTAGGCAATACAGCATCGGTACTTGTTTTTCCAATATTTGTGAGAACGAATTTTGGCAAGCTCTGTAAGAAATACGACCCCTGACTCATGCCCTAACCTACTGCCTCCCCCATAAGACATCGTCATCCTCTTTACTATACCCAAGTCGGTGTAAACGTGGGTTTTCCAATCATTTCTTGGCTTTCCTTTAAAAGAAATTTATGAAAAAACTGGATCAGTACAGGCTATATTGTAGCATTGTTTGTGAGCATGGAGTAACGTTTTCCTTTTAACGGCAAATTTACATTAAAAATTGCAACATAAATTATCAATTACCTACGCAAATATTTTAAAATTAACTGAATTTTTTAAATTTGTGCAGTATGTGGCGCCAGCAGGAAACGCTTGCATTAACAGGCTGTATATAGGCGTTAGTCGATGATTAATCTAGAAGGTCATGACTATTTTCATGCGTAAAGGAAAATATATTGTAATTAACGCAGAAACACTAAGATAATAATATACCCATGAACTTTAGGTAGGAAGTAATCAATTTCAATGTATTAAAGGATTTTTACAACTGCATCTCCATTGCTTTCCAAATATTTGATTATTCTCCTGCGCTGTTTGTTTTCAAATCCGTTTTCGAATATTTACTCTTCAATATTACAAGAACATCACGTTTTGTTCCAACAATTCTTTGCAATAAATTGTTTAAGAATTCGATTATTTGAATATTCCAAGCGCGTTAATTAATAAATCAAAGTTCTAAATGTCGAATGTGTTCTATTTTAATAACAATTTAGGCACATTGTACCCAATTCGTGGTAAATACATTTTTAATTGATTGTAATGCCATCTACCTTCCCTCTTTACGATCATTTATGGACACTTGGTAGCAAAATATTATAATATAAATATGATATGCGATCAAATAAGGAAAGCACCTTTAAAATAAGGGCCTTGGAAGCAACGACGTATAGCTTAACTTAAATGGGTGCACAATTCGTTATTGAGGCTATTATGTGTCACAAAAACGGTCACCACATCATTTATTATTTGTTTTTCGCAGATTTTTCAGGGCTGTTATGCTCATTTTTTATATTTGTGGAAACTTATACCCATTATTTACTAGCTCTCCAGAAAATTAATCATCACTTTTTTGAAGGCTGACTCGATATAAGGTTGGCCAAAACAAACTAACAAATTCAGTGTAGTGAAAATTTTATAAGCCGACGAAACAGCGCATACCTACCCCTGTTAAATTGTTTGGTGCAAGTTTGACCAATCAGGTATATGAAAATGTATAGATCATGTGGGTATGCATTTTCAGTTTATAAAATTGTTTTTATACATAGATATACACGATCATGATTAAGTCTTAAGCCGTTTGTGCTTTCAAGACCTATTGCAGGGTAGTTTTTTTTTTCAAGCGTATGATCACCATCAGAAGATGTACAGCAGAACTCGATTTTATTGTTAATTTATCTACGTGTGTTATTTCTTTAGCACTAACTTTTGTACGATCTAGCTAACAGTACTACAATGTCTTGCTATTCAAGTACTTGAGTTCTTAAATAGATTAAAACTAACGCTAATTCTAAGCTAACCTTGTGAAATAGAAAACTCAACAACATTTCCACGTTACAGAGTTAGCTATTACTTTGTAGCTATTCTCTATTTCGTCTCGTATTTAAAAAAATGAGATGTACACATAGAAGAAAATGAAATAGTATTGTGTACTGCTTTCTAAAGATGGAACCAAAAGGAAAATATTCAAAGAATGGTAAAGGGTTGCACCAACTCTATTGATATTCAATTTTTGTTAATATTTACTGAAATTATCGGTGCAATAGGTGAATAACTTCTTACCAAGTTTAATTTTCCGCTAGCTCAAACTATTTTAAGGTAATTACTGTTTTTCTTAGCCTGCTTTCACAGCCTGTTCTTTTTCAAAGAAGCGTTTTTGGACATCGTAATTTTCATCCAGGAATACATCTCCATTTTTTAAGTATTTAACAGACACCCTGTATAATTCCACCTTTTATTTAATCATTTTTATATGAGATTGGTCCAACCATCTCTGAAATTACTCTTAATGTAATTCCAGGTGAACATCTTTGTCTATTCCAATGTCAGATTTAATTTAGGTTCCAAATATTTAAAATTCTAGAACGGTTCAGTATGTTTGTAAAAGCGCCCTCGTTCATAATTTCAAAACAGTTTTCTCTGATCATCTTCGATAATTGGATTAACTAAGATATATTCGATATCAGTTTTAGGCTTCTTATTGAACTGTACTTCTAAAGTGTATCTGTAAGTTTACGATAAACACAAAGGAAATGCAATCAAGTGCGACAAGGAATGTATGGGAAACAAATGTGTTGGAAAGAAGAAGATAGTATATCCATAGGTACTTTACTATTAAAGTTTTACTATATCCATATATGCATTATCTCCATTCTTTATCTCACATCCCTGTGTATCCCATTCTTTCCTTTTCACACTACTAGTTCGATATATTTTCATTATAATAAACCAAACTGTATACTTGGCGTAAATATCCCGCTCATGGCAAACATCTATGATGCCATTTATTTATTATAAGATGCATGCAACAATGTTTTTACGTATCTTTATTTATGATTTGTAACATTCTATACAACATCATCAATATCCGTGATGAGCATTAGCTGTTTGTTTCTCACAAGCATACTTATCATAATCTTGCTAAATTTATTATATTAATTACAGTAACGACTGATATTTAAAAAGAGAGGTTAGTTTAAATGTCAATAAAGGTTTTTGAAAAATGCTGATAAGATTCTACCACAGGAATCATATAAAGCACCTAGTATTTTTAAATAAGAGCGTCCAGATATCCAATGCTCTGATTATTCGTCCGCAGACATCGCTTACAATCGATCTGAATGCCCTTTCCGAACTAGAACCAAACAAACAACCTTACTAACCACTATGGTCGGCTCTCTGAATGTATCTCAATAGATGAATATTCCATTATATCAGAAATTGTGAAATAGGCATATGTTGAAAATGTGTTCAGTTAACGATCCTTAATGATAAATAGTGCCGATTAATCCATTTATTTCATATTACCCAATATAAGAATTGTTTAATAAAGTTAAAATAAGTAAACTCCTCTTATCCGGATTGTACTGAAAACTAGAAACTAGCGAATGCTATCAGAAAGGAATAGATAATTAATAGGTGGAACCTGGAATGTAAATTATGCATTTCGATTTTTTTTTATTGTTGCACTCATTCTATGCTGGTTCCTTCTCATACCCTGGTACAGTTTTGTATGTTTCTGTATAATATGGATAGTTAATACATATATACAAAGCGATTATACTCTCGTATTGGTTAATAACAAATGTTTGTAGTAAATGGATTAAAAACTTATCATTTGCCTACTTTCTGCAATGTTTTTTCGTTGAGCGTAGATTCTCTCTAATTTCACACTAAACGTAATAACAAATGCGATGGAAAAAACTAACAAACGAACTTGAGTTTCCACGATTGCTTTTATTTTAATTAAGTGCGAAAACTTGAACCGTCTGTTGCGTACTTCGTTTATTATTGGCTGAACCCAAGTTAATAGTGCTTTCGCTTCAACAAGAATTGGAAAACAGTGGCTGCACACATTTAGCAACATACAGGGTGATTCTAAACAATTACGAAAAACTTTACCCGCATACATACCTGAGGATATTATTTAACGCCTAAATCGCCTAATAATTTTTTTAAATGTCGGTACCAAAATGCAAGTGGGGACTATAATTTTTTTACATCATTTCCTTAAAATTTAAAAACCTTTTTTGTTTCTTGTCCCATTTTGATAAATCCCATCGTTTTCAAAATCTAACAGTCCAAGGTTAATTTCCACTCAAGAAAAATATATGTATGTAGTTTGTTGTGAAAAGTGAATGGAATCTGACCCAAAAGTCATTGACGTTATAATGAATGGACAGAGCGAACCGTATACTGTATACTGGCTAACAGTGACCCACAGCAAAGAGAGAAATAGTTGTAATCCATGCCGTTAAAGCGCAACAAAGACGGAACGAATTGTACCACGTGACTGTGGGCAGAAACTTACCCGGCGCTCATTGCTTAATATGTGAATATGCCGTATCATTTTAAATCGTAGGGTTTATATTAAAAATTCTGTTATTATTTTTATTTAATACTTCTAAGTAACATAATATAGCGATAAACCGATAACATACAATAATATAAATACCTTAACACAGGACACATGTGGTTACGTATAGGAAACCGCGTAGAGTAGTAAGTCTTACAGATGTTTCTACTTTTTAAATTTTGATCTGCAAATTTGTTTGCATTTGTTTTAGGCAAACCTTAAAATTAATTTTAATGTCAAATTTTAAAATTTGTTTTTTAAATTATTTATTAATAACATACACATTTTTAATACTGAGTGTTAATAGTGCCTTCGGATTTAATTCCTGCCGTTTCTTAGCAATCTGCAAATCCTAAAAGAGTGCATGTAATTATTCAAATACACCATTAGTAATTTTAGTAATTTTATTGGTTTTTAAATAATATCAGTTTTGAATATTTATGTCTAATTCTGTTTTTCTGTTCATTCAAACTTTGTGTTCGGTGATGCAATCTAACATTAAAATAGGCTTTTAAAATTAATTTAACAAGTTGCACAATGTGATTTTCAAGCGGATCCTGATCCAATACATGATTTTCTAATACTTCAAAAATACTATCAGCTTTTATAATAATTATTTTTTGTGCCTTAACAATTAAAATATTCAAAATATTGTTCTGATGAAAATTTGATGTTGTTGTAGACCGGAACACATTTTCTGCTGCTTTACAAATCGTTAGGCAGTCGTTATTATAATCTAACATTACATATGAAATGATGGGCCACCCTTTTTATAACGATTTGTGCAACCATAACTGGAACATGACATAACCATTTTCGTTTTCTGTTCAATTTAGTAGGCAATTCTTGTCATTAAAATAAACGTTAACGTACGTACGTTACTTAGGTAAACTACTATGCGCTTATGCAAGTCAATGCAGCCTGCGTTCCTTTTTGCCCACACCCACGTGGTTCGTGTCTTTCGTCTCTCTCTTTAGTCTCGGTCAATGCTTAGAACTAACGCTATGTCCATTCAGTTATAATGTCAATGCCCAAAAGTATATATTTAAATTGTTATTTCGATTCAAAACTTTGTTTAGAAAATTCTTTAAATATTACATTTTCGAAAAAATTATAAAGACCTTTCTTGGAAAACAATTCTAGTTCAGAAGCTGCAAGAAAGCTCAGGTTAACTATCGTTTTCAAGGTGTACCTTAATTTACACATTTTTCACTTCTGGGTCAGATTTCATCCACTTTTGACACTCAGTTGTACATTTTCGGTTGAAAATTAAGCTCGAACTGTTAGCTTTCTAAAACGACAATGTTTATCATAATCGGACTAGAAACGAATAAGTTATGTACATTTTAATGAATTAATGTAAAAAACTTACTCCCATACTTCCGCAACCAAAAATTGACAAACATTTACTAGTTGGTTTAGGGGTTACAGCTATATGTAGTTAAAGTTTTTCGCACATGTTTAGAATCACCGAATCATTAAGAATCAATGTATATGTTGTTGGAAAATTTTTCTGGTACTAATTTTCTTGGACAACCCAAATTAAAATTTAAAAAGTTGGGGAAGATGGAGTAATCATAAAAATGGTAGTGTTTTTTTTTAATTTGCTTGTAGCTGTCAAAATATAATTTCCGCTGTTCGATTTAAATGGAAGAAACGTGAAAATGTTATGAAATAGCCTATAGCGAATTACAACAAGATCGATATAACTATCAAGTTGTTGAAAGCGAACTAAAAATTTTGTATTTTTGTCTATTTATGGATTGCACATAAAATAATAATTTTAAACTTTTTCGAGAATTCTTGAATTGATTTTCACATCAACTGTCAGTTTAATTATAATCATATTGATATAGTAGATAAGAGGAAAGAGAAACCTACAATTTTAAGCAATTAAACGAATACCTTACTGTTTAAATAAATTACAAAAATGACTGGCTTACCGTTCCCCGAATGTTTATTTAAAATATCTAGTTTATAGTTATTTTTCAATAATCTTGATTTCATTTTATGGATTATCATTAACTCCATACTGATAATAAATTAACTACTTTTGTATTATCATTGTCTAGGAAATATGCCTTCCTGCAACACAATACTGTTTAGTACAGAAAACAGTGCAAGCTTGCCATATTGTAAAATTTAATAAACTTTCAATGTGAAGAATTCTGAAATTGAATATATTAGAATGAAATATTAAATTTTTTTACAAGAAATTCATTATTTTTGCACCTATGTAGATCCTTAAGTTTTTTTAAATATAGCATGATTAGTGAGTGTGAGAATTATTACAACACGTTTATAAAATTGTACTCTTTTTGTATTAAGAAGAGGGTAGGGTCAAGTACTATTCTTTTCTGTGTCTTATTGGCAATATTCAATTATCGTATTCACTAATAAGATACTATTTGTGTCTAAAAATAATATAGTGTGTTCTATTTTGAACTTGGAGTTTGTTTTTTGAACAAAACTCATACTTTTTAATAATTAGGCTGGTTATTCATTGAAACGTAAACTGAAGACATTGGAATTATGGTCCAAAATAAATATCTGCCAAATGTCGCCTCTGTAGTTCCTACAGATGGTCAGTCAAAATTTTTAATTGCATTTTGGCGCAATTGCGGCCCAATTACATCAGTAACTGGACGTATGTTGTTCCTGTGCTTGTCGATTACAAAGTTCATTAGAAAACCCCAAAAGTAAAATTCTAGAGGCGTTGGATCGCACGATCTCACAGCCCATTTGTTGTCACTATGTCGAGAATTGACACTGCCAGGAAATTTTGTTTATTTGCGAATTGTATTTACAATAGAACGGAAATTTTCGTAGAAGGTTTGCAACATTTCTGTACGATTTTCCGTTGTGAAAAGCTGCATGGTAAATTTCCCTGGTCTCTAGATAATAGATGTCAAATGGATACACGGTTAGAAACTGGGGGTGTATTCAAATGCCAAGTTGAAAATTAGACACCTTTTACATTATTAGTTTCTTTTTCCGCCAGTGCAAAAATAATTACAGTTAAATTGATGTAGAACCAAAAAATCGATGCAAGTAACCTTTGTGATTTTCTAAAAGTCAAATATTTTTGGAATAAATACAAATTGGCTTATAATTTTTAGTGACTATCTTTAAATGCAGTTTATAATTATCAAAGAAATTTGCTTGAACATTTTCTAAATTTTCAGTTTTGCCTAAACTTTCTAAATTGCGTAGTTAGAGCGAAATTTAAAGCTGTATTGGAATGCATGAAAAAATATATCGAGCTAATTAAAATCAGTTGCCCCTACAAAAATTAAAAAATGTGAAACAGATGGGAGTGTACATGAATGATCTGTTTTGTTACTTGGAAATTCATACACTCCTTGACGAACGTAAATAATGGATATTACGGAAAACGTTTTTGACGTACTGTCAGTCGCAAGTAGAGACGTATTAAATAGCAATTTCTTTTCCAAACGGGTGTTATATACAGTTTTAAAGGAAAAATGGTTCTTTGATTTTAGTCGATTGCGTTCAAATATCTGACATCCAAACAAACATTTCCAATAAATAATCGTGTTCCACCTCGATATACATCGCCATTTAGAATTATTATAATAAGCAATAAAAAGAAATTATTGTGATTTAATTAAAGCATATAAATTTGAAGGTAAACATGCTAATAATTTTTACCTGGAATGTTTCGAAAGCTTGCATTTACAGATAGTACTATTTCATTTCCTCAATAAGTAATCTAAAGGTGTGGGTGTGTTTCAAGCAAATTCCAGTTGTTTCTGTTTAAACCAAGAACTTTCGATGTAGTGAAAAATCTAAAGATAAACCAGAAAACAACAATTTTACCTAATTCAAATGTTTGTCGAATATATCAAAATTATTCAAAATGGGTAATACTTTGAACGTTCAATGCTTTCAGCGTCGAAAATATATTGATTTTGTTTCTCCTAAATGTTGTTATAATGATTTAGTAAATGTATTTTACAATTGTTCACTTGTCCATACTACAATATAGCTTTAACGTCAACGGTAAACTTTAGAGTAACCCTATGTATGCGTATCAATGCTTGCAGCCCACATTCGCTCTTATTCGTCCACTTTGTTTTTTGTTTGCGTCATTGTCGTCGAAACGAAAAAGCTTACGTTGGTTCGGGAAAATTACGAAAGGGGGCTCCATCGGTTATGACGCCTAGCGTCGCGACGGCGTACCGGCGAACGTTAAGACACCGTATTGACCGGCCGTCACTCCCTCTTTCTTTATGGAAACATTTTAGATGTGGGCATTGTTTTCGCTTTATTTAGTTAAGCAGAAATGGAAACACCCAGCAACATATGAGAATAAGGTGCAATTACTGCTACTTGTTTGACATATAAAGCAACTTTTATTTACATCTTTTAACAAACTATAAGTGCAGGAAAGGTGCGACATGTGAATTGAATTTTTAAGGGCTCTACAATGCAATCGATATACATTATTACAGATAATCTTACATCTAGCATCTATCTACGTCTAATATACATAATAAAATAGGAAAATTGTACACCTATGATTAAAGTGAGCGTCTACATACATTGTAATAACTACTACTAATTGATAATTGCCTACAGTGAACAGTAGTTATGCTAAAGGAAGCTTCATGCGTTCACCACAGACACTTATATGAAAATGCCGTGGAGTCTGTCTGTGGAAAGAAGTTCCATGGGACGAAGCACACGAAAGCCAAAGCACACGCACTACTTCCTGGGGCATACGGCCAAGCTGTGGTCATGTCCCGAGGCAGCAGTAGCTTGAGGCAGTACTGCTGTGACAGGACAATATCACAGCCAGACCGAGACATAGCGGCGACTCGCGGCACGGGCACTGACTGTATCGAGGGGGAGATGAGCAACCCCTTGCTCAACCGCCGCCATGGCAACGTCTGCGCCGCCGCCGGCCGCACCCCACATCACTAATGTATATACACATACAGGGGGGAAGCTATTGATCGACTCTTACCTTGTTGACTTTCGGATGGGTCAGATCCCGAACAAACTGTGTCGTCTGCCCTCTGTACCTGAAACATGTTGAATAAATCTGTAACCGTACTACCTTACTACACATTCATCTTAATCTCTACCGCCACCCCTTAAAAAACAAATCCAAACATACGACTTATCCCTGTTATCACATTGATCGGCAGGTTGTAGTAACCTAGCATGTTTCAGCGGTACAATTCAACAGATTTTTGAGTAATCCTCTTGAAAATTACCTTCGTCCGTATAGGCATTTGAAAATTAAACTAACTGACAATCTCTTTATAAAAATGGTAAATATTTGAAAATAAGATCTATCGCAACTGTAGTTTTTATACCCAAAATATAGACGTTTTTTATGTTTAAATAAAAATAATAAACGTGTTCACAAATGGCTTTCTATACATACACAAATTGAAATAAATCCCTCTCCCCAGACGTATTAAAAATGCCAACGCTTCGGCTCTTAACTATGCACACAGCGTTTAATTTAAATAACAATTTTTTCTGGATGAAATTTACTGAAAACAAATACAGCAAGATCACACAATTTTCGATAAAGGTTGACTGTGGAAAACAGACCATATGTCTCTCCACTTAAGCTATATATTGTATAACATTTATTACAATTTCTTAGTAATCATCGAAGTATAGTTCAGTTGCTGCAATTATTCATTACTCTAGAACACAAAATATTTACTTCAGAATGCATAACATTACGAACATCCTATAAGTTTCCCAAAAATGCACAGGCTGCTGTACACGAGTCTAGCTGCAGCTACATTGAAGTTTTTGCAGAGTACACATACCATACGACTTTGTGCGCAAAAACAGTTGCCAGAAGCTAACATGAAGAACAAAAAAATTCGTAAACATTTACAGATATTTACAGAATGTCAGAAGTTAGGTTAGAAGTCACATGCACTTGTCAACGCATTGAATTTTCTAATCTGGCGATTCTTGTTACTTTGTCGTACTTGTTGTCTAATGGTTGGTAGACAGTAAGAGGAGAAGGTGATAGAGTTGAAAACCCAAACGAGCCTTAATTAAAACTTAGGTTACAGTGGTTTATACATTTTTGTGTATTATGTATTGGTAATATATTGGAATGTAAAAAATGTAACGTACTGTAATGTATATCCTTTTAAATCTATCCAATTTTGGTTCTAAACACATTTTTGGTTTACATAGATTATTTGTTACTTTTTAGATATGAAGCAAAAATTCCAATTTAGTGAAAGCTAGATCCCCTCAAAATAGCCTGCGAAGCTTTACTTATTAGAGATTTTAACAGAAATGTGTCGAATATCAAGCAATTCAAACGGCGACACTATTACAAAATGTGAACAACTTTAAGAGATGTATAAATGATCACAGAAATACATATTTTGTATTTTAAAGTACAGGGTGTCTCATTTTTGATGTTTTTGCAGGGTATCTCGGAAACCATGACAGCTATTAAAAAACTAACTAAGCAGTCTCGGGCTCTTTTTTTCAGAAAATAACAATAGCGCAAACAGATCTTTGCTATGGCGATCGGTTAGGGAGCTACAGGGTGATTGTTAAAATTTGGCTATTTTTAAAATTGTTTTTATCGCGGTTATTATTAGGTGTGCAGAATAATTTTAAATTAGTCTTTTACATAGTTTTTCGTGCAGAATCCATTGACGTCCTCACTTGTTTACTATGGGTTACAGGAACGGAGCAATGGAATAAATTTGTGTTGTTTTAAATGGAACACCCTGTATATTTTTGCGTAATTATTTTAATTTTCAAATTTTCTTTGCGAATATATAATATACTCTATATATAATCATTATAATTAAGCTGGAAAATGGTATTTTATTAACATTAAGTTTCAATTATTAATTAGGAGGCCTAGCATGCAAATAACAAAGGATGAAATATATGAGGGAAATTGAGAATTCTGGAAACACATATCGTTCCTTTTATGGAAAATCTTCCTTTGAGGGAAAAGCAAAAACTATACTTTCAGCAAGATGGGGCACCATCTCACGATGGCAGAATTATTGCAGAATGCCTGAATATAAACTATGGACTGCAGTGGATTGTGAACATTGGGCCACACAGGTGGCCTGCCCGGTCAGCTGATATGACATTAGATTACTTTTTCTGGGGATTTGTGAAAAATATATTATATTTAAATAGAAATAATACGCCAGAAGAACTGCATGAAAATTTTGAAGCGGCCATTGCAATTGTAACAAAGTTTCACATCCGCAACGCATTTAACAGCGCAGCGTGAGAAAACGGTGTCAACTATGTATAAATAATAATGGACTGCAATTTGAACATTTAATGATCTGTTTGCGCTATTGTTATTTTCTCAAAAAAAGAGCCCGAGACTGCTTGGTTAGTTTTTTTATATCTGTCATGGTTTCCGAGATACCCTGCAAAAACATCAAAAATGAGACACCCTGTACAAAATTATTATAGTAACTAAACTACACTTTGATAGCTTTTATATTTGAAAGAGCGAGATCTAGGACGCGGTTTTCCAAGTATCTCTAAAGCACTGCAGCCATCTTTGGCTATTAATAAATGTAACGGGTGTTCAAAAACTAGTACGTTTGGAGTAGGCCATGAGTTAACAAAACAAGAGACACAGTATGTCTTTACTTAAACATGAAC
>JABXWE010032599.1:0-18163 GCA_014611495.1 Limonius californicus | reverse complement strand
AATATTGTTAATTATACTAAAATGATTCCAACACCTAATAAAAACACACTTAACACAATTCTTGAACAATTATACGAATTTTACAACACAACAAACCTCCTATAAGACGGATATACATAACAAAATTAACACATTTCTATAAATAACCTAACTTTTTCTAATTTTATTATAAAACTGCAATTATAGTTAACTAAACACAACTAATGCAGAAGTTTGTTATTTAATTATTTTGTATAAAAATACGCCGAAACAAAGAAGATGCAGTAACAAGGAACGCGAGCGAGATTAGAGAAAGTATGGTTAGCGTAGACGCGGCGGCGTAAACGCGTGATAATTTTACGTTTCTGCCCTCTGTGATCATATATGAACACTAAATATTTGCTCGCGTTGATACGACGCCGATTCTGTCTGTTTTGGAGCATGGATCTACAAAAGTTAGTACAATATTTTGCTATATGATACTGTATAAAATTTTGTAAATATTATTTGTAGAAATCTCGGAAAAGAATTTATCAAAATTTTTGTGTAAAGTCATATTAACACTTAGAAGTTATTTAATACTAACACTTTCCAAACAACAAAAACTTTTTTATGAAAATATGTGTACATGCTAAGGAAACCGTACTAATTAAAGTTTACGAAGGAAAAGCTAAAGCTGGTAGAAAACAGGCCCGTAGCTCTAATTAAAGAAATATGAATATTTTAGAAATTTTGTTACTTCCTGGCATTTCATGGCATCCTTAACCTTTTCATAACGGTTGACGTATATGTACGTTGTGAAACAGGTACTTGTCATGGCTGCGCGACGTGGTCTAGAAGATATTACATAAATTCGTATTCGGGTGCCGTAAGTATTTTTCTAATTACTTTTCCGTTTCACAGTCTGTTTACGAACATATACGACAGCTGTTAATCGCGTATACTACTAGTACTCTAACGTACTAGTACGTCCCAGTGCTATCACCCTCAGACGACTGACGTACATGCATGTCCACTGTAAATATACGCAGGCGCGATGCTGAAGTGGAGGTGTACCAATTTTCAGGTTGATCCGCCAGTCTGCTCCCGAAATCCTATTATTAAAAATATTTCTTGTTCTTTAAGTTTTCATAACTATACGCCGAGTAGCCCAGTGGTAAGAAAACTTGGCGCGCAATGCGAAGTCCTTCGTTCGAACCTTAGGACATGCCGACAATTTTCTGTAACTCCTAAGGACGGTATCGAGCTCGGTACCCATTCGACGTTTTGGGTTACAATTAACGGCGCTAGTCCTAATCACTGGCTGACCAAGAGAAGTAACAAGGCCACACACAACTTTATTCATATAATTAACACAAATAGTGAAAATGTAGTAAGCGAATGTAGCTGAGGGGAGCGGGAGAGGCGTGATGCAAGTCCAAAGGGGACCCATCAGCTCCAATTAATCCCCAATATATGACTGGCAACCTCGACACCTTCAGATAAAGGAGCAATTGATAAAGAAAGAAGAAAAAGCCTCCATAACTTCCTAAGAAAGCCCTTTTTACTAAGGTATGTTTGATTTAATCAGTCCTATTTGACCTCAGGAAGCTGTAGTAAAGCTGTGCCCCTTTACTTTCAAGACACTCTGTATATCAGCGATATCAATGAGTTTTTGCAATTTCAAATATGATCAACCTCAAAGTTCTAATGTTTTAACAGCACTTCGTTAGAGCTACGTGTAGGCAATTTCTATAATAACGTAGACGGGCGAATTGACTACTGTATACATAAATTTTCCGTCGTATATTGTAAATAAGCATACGTTACACACGCCAGAGTTATACACATTTAACCATTTAGCTAAGTTCCCGTCACTATTAACTCTCATTAGTCGTTTCCGTTTCGCAGTCATTCGTATCTGCTGTCACTATTAATCCCAGACGGCAGCAACATCTCGCCTCCTGCTGCCTCCTGCTTGATCAAGTTATACTGGGATTTTGTTCCAAATTCTGTTTTCTTCGCGAGTTCTGTGGTTGTTCTAAATAATTTATCAGCGCTCTTGCTCCGGCAGGATACAGATGTCTGTGGATGGAAAAAGGAAAATTGGATGGGGATATTAACTTACACGGTCTTGATGGTGACGGAAAATCTTTAGCGGTTGTCTGTCTGAAAAGAGTGCCGTGAAATTTGTTCTGTTGTAAAACTAAGTGAATTGAATGCCCGGAAAAACTTTTGATAAATCGTATGCTGACAGGGGAAATAAATTTCTCAGGATGAAATATGAAAATTTGTCGAGTTTTTTTATGACTGCATGTCACGGAACATAACATAGTCCGTAAATATATAAAAAAAATTTACATTGCTGGAGTTTTGTTCCACCACTCGCATTCTGCTTATATTAACGCAAGTTACACTGACGCAATAAAGCACAATATTTCAGAAAGTTTCTTGTTTCGTAACATTCGTGACACGCGCGGACATTGCTGATATATTTCTATCCAACTCCCTTCGCTGTTGATGATGTCCCGGAATATTTTCATATCGCATGATCAACCGTGACAGGTCACAAATTTAAATAATTATGTCTTGTAAGCAGTTCCTCATAGTTCAAAATATTTAATGCTAACTTCATATATGTACGAAATCACTAAATTCTGTAAACCTTCTGGTAAGTATGTAAGTCCAAGATGCTGTTACAATATTACAATGGGTGCGATCGTTCTAAAGCGCCAACACTTTTTCGTTTACACAGATTTCAGAATCTTTGGACGAATATTACGATGGTCTTTATTTTATCTTGTAATAGTTCTCCTATTCATAGATTTATTAAGGAAATCTAAATAAAAAAGTGGATAGCGGGTAGATACTCTTTTGCTATCTACTTCAGGGAATCAACCTCCCCAAAGTATGGGAAAGTAACCAATCTTAATCCTATCTCCTCTCGCCATTTATCCTCACTCATCCATACCAAAACTCGCAGCTCGCCTAAGAAAAATTGCGTTTTAATGCGAAATTAACCCCAATGTAAACGACAACGAATGTCAAATCGAATACCCCAAGTGGGTACAGCTAATCCAATCCAATCCAATCTGTGTGGAAGACAGACTAGCTCAACTGGCGGAAGAATTACAGAACATACAGTGGTGGATTCTTGGAGTGAGTGAGGTGGGAAGAAAAGAAGAATATTTGCTTACTTCAGGGAATCAACCCCCCCACATGATGGGGAAGGAACCAAATCTCAATGTTAATACTATCTCTCACCATTGATCCTCACTCATCCATACCTCGCAAGCTCGCGTAATAAAAATTGCGTTTTAATGCTAAATTAACCCCAATGTAAACGACAACGGATTTCACATCGAATACCCCAAGTGGGTACAGCTAATTCAATCCAATTCAATCTGTGTGGAAGACATACTAGCTCAACTGGCGAAAGAATTACAGAACATTAAGCGGTACAGTCTTGGAGCGAGTGGGTTAGGAAGAAAAGGAGAAGATTTGCTGACCCTGGTGTTCTAAAGGCAATAGAATAGGAAGCATAGTATGTAAAATAATGGTTAAATAGATTTGTTTTGTGCTAGGAACATCATCAAAAATAATGTATATGAATATCATCATCAAAGTGTCTAATAGATACTGCCTAAAGATCATCTAGGTATATGAACCTATATCTACACACCCACATCTATGTAGTAGAACGTATGTATGAACACTTAGATAAAACTATCACTAAAAATACAACATTCTATAAAATAATACTGCGCGATTTCAATGCAAAGTTAAGAGGGCGACAAACAGGAGGGACTTGGGTTGGAAAACATGGAATAGGAACATTTAATGAATTTGCTCGAAAATCATGAATAAGAAGCCATTCAGTCAGTGTGTCCTCACAACACACACATACGTCCCTGAGCCCTGATGCCTTACTAAGACCATAATAAAAAAAATGAGTATCCCAGAAGGTAATGGAGACGTCAATGTTTGGAGTACAGCTGCACGATAAAATAGCAAATTAATGGATAAGAAACAAATTAGATTAGAATATGTAGCAAGATGGATAGCAAATTTAAAGTGGCAATGGGCAGAACATGTTATGTGAAGGAAAGAAACCAAATGGAACCGGGGCAGGGAAGTTGAATAGAGCCCATGAATGTCAAAAAAATTCGCGGTAGGCCTAGACTCCGGTGGGGGGGACAATACACGCAATATAGCCAGACCAGAGTGGGTGGAAACAACCACTGAACGCAGAAACTAGCACCAAATTGGAGAGGCGTACATGCAACGCTTACATGCGCCTCTGAGACATGATCCCGTACTGAGACCAGAATAAAAATACAAGTGATCCAAAAAGCAATAAAGACGTCAATTCTCTTGGAGTACATTTATAAAAAAAACAGTGGACAAGAAACAAAACTAGAGGAGAAGATGTACCAAGGTGGATCGCAAATCTAAAATGGCAATGGGCAGAATATGTTATGAGAAGGGTAGAACGTCAATGGAGCCATCAACGGTAGGAAGAGATCGCGGTAGGAATAGAACCGTAGGAGGGACAATACACAATACAATATAGCCAGAACACAGTGGGTGGGAACAACCATTGAACGCAGAAACTGGCACCAAATTGGAGAGGCGCACATACAACACTTACATGAGCCTCTGACACATGATCCCGTACTGAGACCAGAATAAAAGTACAAGTGATCCAAAGAGCAATAAAGACGTCAATTCTCTTGGAGTACATTTATAAAACATCAGTGGATAAGAAACAAAACTGGAGTAGAAGATGTATCAAGGTGGATCGCAAACCTAAAATGGCAATGGGCAGAACATGTTATGAGAAGGGAAGAACGCCATGAAGCCATGAACGGCAAGAAGAGATCGCGGTAGAAATAGAACCGTAGGAGGGACAATACACACAATATAGCCAGAGCACAGTGGGTGGGAACAACCATTGAACGCAAAAACTGGCACCAAATTGGACAGGCGTACATACAACGCTTATATGCGCCTCTGAGACGTAATCCCGTACTGAGGCCATAATAATAATACAAGTGGTCCAGAGGGCAATAAAGACGTCAATGCTCTTGGAGTACATTTACAAAAAATCAGTGGATAAGCAACTAAATTGGAGTAGAAGATGTACTAAGGTGGATCGCAAACCTAAAATGGCAATGGGCAGAACATGTTATGAGAAGGGAAGAACGTCAATAGAGCCATGAACGGTAAGAAAAGATCGCGGTAGGAATAGAACCGTAGGAGGGACAATACACGCAACATAGCCAGAACACAGTGCGTGGGAACAACCATTGAACGCAGAAACTGGCATCAAATTGGAGAGACTTACATACAACGCTACATGCACCTCTTAGACGTGGTCCCGTACTGAGACTATAATAAAAATACAGGTGGTCCAGAGGGCAATAAAGACGTGAATACTCTTGGAGTACAATTATAAAAGAAAAATGGATAAGAAACTGAACTGGAATAGAAGATCTACCAAGGTGGATCTCAAACCTAAAATGACAATGGGCAGAACATGTTATGAGAACGGAAGAACGCCAATGGAGCCATGAACGGTAAGAAGAGATCGCTGTAGGAATAGAACCGTAGGAGGGACAATACACGCAATATAGCCAGTACACAGTGGATGAGAACAAACATATAACGCAGAAACTGGCACCAAATTGGGAAGGCCTACATACATTTTACGAAGTAAATAAAGAAGGCAATATATACTACTCAAAAATGAAAAGGGATATTGCAGTGTAAGAGACTTAAAGGCAACACCATTGCAGTTATATTAATAAGAAACTACCAAAACAACAAAATGTAACTTCTTCTTAGTGATGAACATGAAAATTACAACAAAGATACCTTTAAAGAGTAAGAGCAAAATGGTTTATGTCCTCATCAAGACCACCAGCACCACCAAAGGCAACGATTGATTGGGTATACCAAGGTCCGATATCCGGCATTATGATATCCTCTTTGACGCCGGCTTATTGCTGAGACAATATCTGGACTCGTCCGAAAACAGTATATCATCCCACCTGTCGCTTCTTGACCATTCCACTCGGTGTCTTCAATAAGCCACAGTTCTTTCAGGACATCTCAGGAGACGGTATTAGATAAGTCCTACCTCAAACGATCGATTTCTTACAATTTAGTCGGAGACTCGATTTCCTGTGGCATTCTGGAGCACTTGCTGTAGATGTCGAGCAGTTGAAAAGGGGTGCATTTTTGCATTAATTACCAGAAGTCGATCTTCACGAGGTGTTGTGATGCGAAAAGATTTATTTCCCGGCCTTCTTGCAGACGCACCTGTTTCTCTAAGGCGCGGAAGGGCACGTGAAATTACGCCCTGCGTGGTTCCTAACATATAAGCCGTGTCGACCTGGCGATCTCCTCTTTGGTGCATAGCAACGGCTGTATTTCATTGTCCTATTGTTAAATGGTTCTTCTGCATTGTTGTTTATTATTAAGAACACAAATGTAATACACGAATAAAAAATAATGAAACAAAGATCCTAAGAAGACAGGAAAGATTATTAAACACACAAACTCGACTTGACACTAATACGGTTAAACAATTGCAACTGGATTCGATTGTTCCTTGTTTTTAACATCAAACATTGCCACTTGCTCTAATTATCAATAATTGGCGACCATTAGCCGCCAAATACAAACATCATCTTCATCATTCACAGCCTTTTTGTCCCACTGCTGGGCATCGGCCTCTTCTCTGCCACGTGTTCCCCCTCAGTGCTAATGTACAAACACGGGGACCTACTGTCTAAAGTCGAATCCGAACAACAGAAATTACAGAGAAGGATTTTTAGGAATGTTGCAAGCCAGATTGGGAAATTGTGTGTGGTGGGTTGCAGACAAGATTTTTATAAATTTGCGCAGTTCTGCTTAGGTTAGATTAGGAAGAAGAGGATGGCTACTATGTCATTAGTTTATCTGCTTACCTTGGTACTGAAATAGATATTGTTGCCTTAATCCCTTATTCAGGTACCCCTTATTCTAAAAATGAATGAAATTAGAAATTACTTAATGCCCATTCATTTGAGATTTACGTGAGTTGCACCATGTTCTCACCGAAGGCATGAATCCAATTATCCGACAAAAAGCGGTATGGAATCATTTTCCCTTATATAGAAGGAGCTTCCACACGCGAAATTTCAAACGAAGTGCAATGTAATCAATCAGCAGCTCGAAATTGGAAAAATTTAAGATAAACCGCGGAGTGTCCGACCAGTAATAATCTGAGGTGATGTTGTGTTAAGCAGAACGAGTCTAAATGACAAAAGCCTCAAATTTACAGAGCTGAAAATTATGGTGAGGAGCTACTGGTTTGAGTTTGTGTACTGCAGAAGAAGACTTTTGGATTCCGAGCAAGTGGTGCACGTAGGAAATCACTGTTTTGCGAGAAACAAAGACTTAACCGTTTGCAGTGGGCAAACATCGTCTCTGGACGCCAGAACATTATTCTGTGATGAATTCAGTTTCAATATCAATAATCCTTGTAATACGTATTTTGAAACATTTTCATCAAAACTGGTATTTGCAACAGTAAAACACCCAGAATCTGTTATATCAACCGAAAGAGTTGGTCCACTGCATGTCATCTTTGGAATAATGAATGGTGCCACAAAATACATTGAAGTACTGCAGAATAAGATGCTGCCTAGGGCACAAGATTTGTTTGGGAAAGAAAAATGTATTTTCCAGGATGCTAATCCACCTTACCATAGAGCAAAAGCAGTTCAATGTATAATGTCGAACAATAAAGTCGATAAAATGAATTGGACAACACAACATCAAAACTTTAATATCATCAAACACTTGTGGGAATTGGTATCTAGGGTCATTTCAAGAAAAAAATTATTAGAAAATTGAGAAAATCAAATTACTGGATCTCCCGAAGAGCTTGGAAAACTAGTAAATAATATGCCAAATCAATGTAAGAGTCAACAAGAAAAGGGACTAGCCAATAAAGTATTAAATTATTCTAATTCATACCAATCAGTACACGTAATATTGAATAAATGTTTTAGTTCGGATTATTTTTCCTTAAGAAACAAACATTTGCTCTGATAGCTTTACTTTATTACTACATTTTAATATTTGTATGGGTTTGAATATTGGTTGATTAAAAAACGTTTTCCTCAATAGTTCAAATAATGCAGGCCTTCTTCACACCAGTGTACTATATCTACGAGTCACACAAGTGTTTCGGTAAATACGTTAACATCACAGCTCTGTAAACAGCTCTTCATCCTAAAGCAAACATTGTAACTATTCTAATGTCAAACTGCTGATAAAGAAATCGCATCAGCCGATGCAATATGTATGCAGTAATCGATATTCCGCTTGCTTCTCCGCTATGTAAAACTAATCCTAGACCGAAACCTAACCGCTTCGTTTTCCTTGAGCAAACCTTCTGATTAAATCGTTCAAGAGGGTTGGTAAGGTTGCTCAGACATCGTTAATCGCTTTACCTTTCCAAGAGACCAATAAAAACTCAAATAAAGGCGTGTTTCCTTTTTCCTGGTTTCCTTAAAAGCTTTCTTGATCAACCTGCAACGACCAACGAACCTATTTTATTTGCTGCACGTAACCGCGAAACGAAGGAAATTTTAAGATGCATTGGAATCGATCGATGCTGCAGCTATTTTCCACTAAATTACAGCTACATCAAGGAAGAATTGTTTTAAGATAAAACAATAATTGATAGATTTTATGGTATCTTTGTTTCGACACCAGTTGCAGTTGATGGGAAATTAATTTTACAGAAACTAATTTCCTTTTACAGCGGCGTTGAAAGATCCTGTGCCAAACTTTATTTCTAGCAAACGCTTTTCAGCCATTTACTGTCAATATCAGTTATTTAATCCTATAATTTTACAAAAAATAACAGCAGAAAATATTAGTTTAAAAAATGCAGCTAGCAGGAATATATTTAATCATTCAGTCTGGATTAAAACAAAACGTCTACATTAAACAATATATTAATTATATTTTAGCTCATTTTCATATTTGGTTAACCAGCTCTTACTGTCTATCACCAATTTGTGTCTTTCTGAGTTAGTATTTATCAGTTTTCCCAGTTCCTCTTTCAAAATACAGCAAACTCGATCGTGGATCACAGATTCAACTAATATATTCTTGTGTGTTTCTTTTAAGATATGATGTTTGATATCCACAAGTTATCGGGCAGATTTAGGTCTCTCAAAGCGCACTGCGAAGTCTATTCTGTAGACTTTGTTGGTCGTTATCCTGCAGTACTTTGATCTATTTTGAAGCTTTCATCATCCTAGAAACGGCATACATACAACCATTTTCCTGAACAGACATGCATCCCCATACCAGAACAGCCATTGGATCTTTAACTGTTGGAAAAACTTCTTCTGAGAATTTTTCTACAAGTAACTTTCTAATATACATATACTCAACAAAATTGTGAATGTTAAAAGTTGATATATCACTAAATAACGCCTTCTTGGAGGGCTGTGTCGTTCGGTTTCGATTTTCCTTAGCCTACATCGAACGATAACCTTTTCAAAACGCTCCCATTCATGCTCTACATCCTCTAAGTCTAACATTAAGTAATTTAAGTTGATTCATTAAGTAGAATTATGACTTTTGTCTACCAGGCTTGTTCTTCTTGGCATAGCATTATCTCGAACCCGTCTTCTTCTTCTTCCTCTTCCTCTTCCTCTTCCTCTTCTTCTTCTTCTTCTTCTTCTTCTTCTTCTTCTTCTTCTTCTTCTTCTTCTTCTTCTACTTCGGGTGGTGGCGATCAGCCACAGTACTCAGGCCCCTGTCGCGCATTGTGCATGCCGTCTCTTGGCCATTGGAAATCAACCTTTCCAATCAGTATCTCCTTTACCTCTAGTAGCTCTATTAGAACTGTACCAAAATGCTCATATCTCAGTGCCAGCAGTTTGATAACTAAACTGTGCAGGTGTTTCTGTAAGTGACCGTGTTAATAGACCAGCCACTCTTCCAATATTTCTTCTGCTTAATTGTAGAAGCATTCTGGCCGTTTTAGGTGACGGCCCTTTTATAAGCAGTTTACTTGACGCGGTCCTGTTTGTAAATTCTAGGAGAAGTCTAGTTTCCAATTTCCTACACTATTATAGAGGGAGACCTACGACTGGTTGGGCCGCAATCATTACTCTTGCTGAGCCCAATCCTGCCAATGAGTTCGGCACTTCGTTTTCCTCAAGACGGCTGTTTGTCTAGTTTCAAGAATCGAGTTTTGTCTGTGTCGGGCAACATTCTAGGATTAACGCAGAGGAAGTTTTGTATGAACTTAAAACTACCGGCCAGGCGGCTGTCGGTGCATACGTTGAACACTTCAAACAATTTACGCGTACAGGCCTGCCTCCCTACTCTCTCCCTAGTTTTTGAGCCGTCTGCGTACCAGGCTAGGCCCTTTGGCTTTAGGAGTTCCTGGAATTGTTTCCATTTATCTCTTCCTGGGATTACTGTGGAATAGCCTTTACAGAAGGAGAAGGAGGGAACCATGCTGCGGCTCCTGGCTACTAGTAATATTTACGACCCTGCCAATTGTTCGCATGCCCTACTATCTTTCCTTTTGAAACCCATAGACTATTGACTAATCCTACAAGCAGCGTTCGCAGCCTCCACCTTCAATATAATATGAAGAGACGGTAGTCCCAGAAGTGCCTGCAGAGCCGCTGTCGCATAACACTTGTTACTCAAGATGGACAAGCTCTGGATTTGATTCAGCATATTTCTGATGGTAGTTCTGCCAGTGGATGTCTGCAATACCAGAGAAGCATATGTTATTATGAGTTTAATCAATGCAGTGTACATCCACATGGTCACTTTTGGATAAAGTCCCCAAGCTTTCCGAAAACGTTGTCTTGCACATCCACAAAGAAGCGGTTGACCTTAGTATGAGTGTATGAGTAGTTCAACGTGTCGTTTCTACGTCAACTTGGCATGCAGGATCACTCCCAAATACTTCACCGACTGGAAAATCGATAGTCGAAAGGTATTAGTTCCCTAAGACCCTCTAATCTACACTTTTTGTGCGTTCGAACTCCAACCCAACTTTTTTTCGATCACTCACTACGTAGTAGCGTTTTCCATATTTCCTCTTCCTCCGTGATTTTCCCTCTACAAGAGTATTTTACTGTTCATAATGCTGCGTCTATCATTGCAGACCATACTTCTTTATATTTATTATTGGATTACGAACGTTTCCATGGCGTTTTCGCGTCTAATAAGACAACCGAAATATCTCAAACCCATTTAGTTATAACCCAACATAATCTTCTTTCAACGGAAAATTCCTCCAGGACAGGGTTTGTTCTACGAGCCGTCCATAGTATACGCAACGCTCTTCTGTAAACCCACATTTCAGAAGCGCTAATTCTGATTCTGTCCACTTATCTGCTGGGTAAATTGGTATCGGGAAGATAAATGATTGCATTGAATGATATATTGAGGAATGAGGAATCTTTCCAGAACTTAATGAGTTTTGTATTTGCTGAATGAGCTACAGCCAGTCGTCTCCAAATCTTGAGTTCAGATTGGCCTAAGCCGGTTACAACAGATCCAAGGTATTCAAAAATTTTAACCACTTCATATCTTTTGGTTTTGGTTCTCCTTTGTAAGATCAACAATCATTACTTTGATTTTGACTGGAAAATCCTGGTAGGTACGCCCCTGGTACTGAATCGGAGGTCGGTTAGATGGCACTGCACCATTCATCTCGGTATGCTGTCTACGGCGTGCGGCGACTGGACGAAATTCAACTAGGAAACCACTAATCGGAGTCGTTCTCAATGTTTTCACATAGTTACAAGATAAAATTGATCTGATACGGGTACGGGTTAGCTTAATTCACCCGTGAAGCTCTTTATATTTTCCTTGCCTTCGTTGGTTCACTGAACGGAACCTCGTGTTCAGTAATTCACTGCGGTCCAGATGAGCCCGGAAAAGCCGCTTGGCTTTGATTTTACTGAATTCTCTAACTGGCTGCAAGTTATCTCTGACTGAGAGTATTTCGACGGTTCAAGTTCGGCTTGCCATCTTCTCTGGTGAGCTGGTAGTTCAATTTTTGGACCGATTTTCTAGTTAAAATCACGGACTCCAAGTTTCGACGGCTTCCTCCTACGGTGAAGCTGTACTCCAAGTTAATGAATTTGTGCTGAGCTTCTTATACCACCCCTCTACGTTGTTCTTCTGTGTGATCGGACGCGATGAGGAGCTTGTTGCAGACGCCTCTTTGGGGAACTAAAGCGGCCCACCATTTAATTGCCAAATGCTAGAACGGTTGCTTCCTGGAAACTTCGATACAACATTATATGTTCAGTATATAATGCTCATATTCAGCATACTCAAATAATTGAAATATTGAGTACCTACATTTTACTTCTGCGATGAATTTGCTCCTTTAAAGTTATGGGTGACAATTATATCAGAGTAGATTGGACCAGAAATTAACCGAATTTGGGTTTGAGAGCATGGAGGATACATACCTCCACATAAAAGATTGTATTAAAGAGGCAGCTTTTGAAGCCTGCAGAAGGATGAAATATAGATGGAGTTGCTCAGAAACCACCACAGAAGCTCTAAAAGAACAGAAACAACTATACGACAGATTATTAGCCATAAAGGTAAAAGAGGATTACGAAGCCTATAGCGAAAAACGGAACGGTTAAACGGCTCATTACCAAAGAAAATAACAACCAACGAGAGAAAGCATGCCAAATATGTAGACCAACATATATGAGGCGCCAGATACTCAGAGTCATGGTATACCATCAAATCGATAAAAACGAACAACAAAGATAAAAGTTACATAACTTATATCAAAGAAGGGAGCTGGGTGAAATACTATCAAGATCTACCGACAGAAAATAGAGAAGACTTCAAATAGAAAGAGGAATATGAACAAGTTATGATAAGAGGGGGAGAAGATCATATTATAATTACTTCAAAAACCTACAGAAGGCGATAAAGTCAATTAAGAACAACAAGGCTGCAGGACCTAGAGGAATCGCGCCGGAACTAATCAAGTATGGATCAGAAAAACTACTGCGCATAATAAATAGAATGTTTCCAGCTATCATAGACGGTATGGGAATACTATCAGAATGGAAACAAGCCTACCTAACCTAAATTTGAAAGAAAGGCATTCGAAGCGTATGCAGAGGCATAAGTGTGATCTCTACAATGGGAAGGATTTACGGAAAGATCGAAGATCAAGTACAGGGAAAGATAGGAGAAGATCAAACTGGATTTACAGCAGGAAAATCAACTATGTATATATGGCACAGCAACTCATCGAAAAGAAGAAAGCGAAGACTATAGTGTAGAGCAGTCCATCTAGCCTTTATAGATCTGAAAAAGGCGTATGATACAGTTCCGAGAAGCCAGTTATGGAAGACTATAATAAAAATAAGAGTGCATCCTAAGATAATTGCGACAGTGAGAAGCTTATATAAAGATAATATGGTATCAGTGAGAGTTGGAAAGAACCTGACAGGTAACTTCAATACACCAAATGGGTTGTTACAAGGGTGCTCCACTTTGCCTACACTGTTCAAGATTTTTATAGAATATGCCCTCAAGAACTGGAAGAGGAAATGCGAGGTGAAGGGAATACCAATTAGCAACGAACAACTGTATACACTGAGTTTTGTCGACAAAAAGTGGTTGTGGTACAGGACGAAGAGGATTTAAGTTACATGGTCCGAAAATTTAGAGCAAAATCTAGTAAAGTGGAACTGGAAATTAGTATCAACAAAACCAAATACCTAACAACGGAAACCAACGAGCAAGGTCTTGTAGTCGAAACAAATTTAGAAATATCAGGCGTTGACAAATTCAAGTACTTTGGGTTCACTATCACGAAAGATGCAACCACAGAAGGCGTAATTAAAAGTAGGACAAACACAAACACGAAGGTGCATAAAACAACTACACCCAACAATTTGGTACACTCACACTACCGAGAAGACAAAAACAAATATATACAACATAATAATTCGCAGTATTACGACATACGGGGCAGAAAATTGGCTAATAAAGAAGCAAAACAAGACAAAACTAGCAGCAGTAGAAATTAAATATTCGCGGAGGTGTTGTGCGGTGACTAGGAGAGACAGAATCACAAATGAGGAAATACGAAGGAGAGAAGTATATAGAGATGTTATTACATACATAGAAGAAAAGAGATTATTACGTTATGAGCACATAAAAAGAACACAAGATGACAGGTGGATTAAACGAGTCACAGACTGGAGCCCCATAGGAAGAAGGAAAAGGGGAAGGCCTAGATTATCATGGCTAGACGAAATAGACGAAGATATGCTGAAAAGGAACCCAGAAGACGGGGAATGGGAAGAGACTGATGGATGGAGAGTATGGTTGAGAGAAGGAAAACACAGTCAGCTGTGTAGAATTCTACATTATATATATAGACAAAGTGATGAATAATTTTAAACTGATTTTGGTCCAATAATTCCATTTGTTACTTCTGGTGAGCTATTTTGCAGCTCTTGACGAAATTCAGAGCAAAAATTAATGCCATACCATTGCAAATTTTCATAATATTAAATTTGAAATGAACCTTCAACACTTACTGATCACTGGACTATTTTTCCGATAATCAGTGAATGCATAATCGATTATGGAAATAATGCAAGAAGGTCTTTAAGGATTTTGAATGATAATTTACTACCAACCATTAAATAGTTATAAGGTAATTACACTAGCTTGCAAACAAGTATGGGTGATGGTAGGACTTTTTAAGTCCACTGCAAATAGCGTTGCATGTTGAAGTCCCTTAAGCTGATTAATGCAAAATCTATCAAAGGATTTTTTGCAAAATGTTGGCTATTGTGTGTCAGATTATTAAGCATTAACCACTTATAAATAAATTCTTAAATGGGATCATCTTCTTCTCCAACGCTGCCAATGAACTGTCAATTTAATAAATTATTAACGACCCTGTCCTGCTCAGCTTTTTCACTTTCATATGAATCTTTGAAGTCGCAAAAACTGGTGACGCGTAGTGCTTGTTGCGCGAAAGCCAATTTCGGTTGAAAATATCGGTTTCCTTTTAGCTCAGACAGCCTTCGAATCCGGTTACGAAACAGATAATGATTATTGTGTTGCGAGTTCTCGGAATAACCTAATTTTAATCTATTTCCTGTTTGCTGTCTGCTGCTTTGTTCCATTTAGGATTTCTGCTATAGAATTTATTGATTTTTTACTAAACTAAAGCTTACTTCATATAACACGGTGTAAAATTAAAAAGTTATTAAACTGTGGTGTAACTATATAATTCGAATTATAGCACCCCCGTGCGAAGCATTGTATCGGAAAAATAATTTCCATTAAAAATTGAATCTTATTAAATATTATTAGCATTAAATATTAAAAATGAAATCCATGTTATATTAGCGAGATATCATAACAATATTTTCTTCTTCCTTTTTAGTAGTCACAATCAGCAGATTTTAACCTAACTTGTCTAACTACTATAAATCTTCTTATTACAACCGAAACCGACGGCTTAAGATGTCGCTCAAAACAAGATCAATTCCTTATATCTTCTTATATCGGTCCACTTACTAATAGCTGACTAGCATGGATATTATTGGGTAAAAATACAATTTCCCAGCATTCTCAGTGCTTCGTCATCTGTTTTTACAAAATATTTTATTCCAAAATATATACGTTTAGCGAACACGTATTGCAATACAGAACATTTTTGTGGTTTAATCAACAAAGCTTACTTCACCTGTAGTCTTTATTTAAGCTGCATGATTTTATTTAATTATATAACATCGTCTCAGTATAATTCAGTCAGTCAGTAATATACAGCCTTTACTTTTGAATGAATAGCTTAACATCCGCAGGAATTTAGCATTTCATTAGCATCTTAAAGTTTTTGCGTCAAGGTATTGTTGTTAAGGTTACATTGGTCCCGAAGGACTCGACACTTAGGCAATACTGCCCATTATGGAAAACAGAAATCTGTGTAGTGAAAAACTCACGAATATATTGCTGTATTACAGCTTACTCTAATTGAGATGTCTTAACCTATTACTAAATCTAGTAAAGCTATATTAAGCTACCCTCTAAAGGATGAATTGTTTAATCACACAGAAATCGAATACTAGGTAAATGAATGTTTCCGATCTTGGAAATTTGGTTCGTTAAAGCTGTATAACCTGGTCCTAGTATCAAAACTGATTGTTTTGTTTATATTAATCTTCAGAAAAGCATAGAGGATACTTTTCAACATTATTTGTCATTCTTGAGCTGTAACTTAACAAATATAAGAAAAATATAATGATTTTGACAGCTCGATACAATAATGTAAATTTGTAAATGTAATACTTTTCTTTTGAGAAAAATATGTTTGTAACAATGTCCTCGTGCTTGTAAGAAAGCTTTGCGTTAATTTTGATTAACATTGAAACTGATTTTAATAATTTATTTATAATTGAATGCAAATTTAATTGCCAACTTTCTTATGCTTTATCAGAAATATGCCGTGTAAGGTATCAATATTTGGAAATTTTGTAAGGGACATTTCGGTATTTTCATTTTTGTGTAAATTTAGTGATAAGATAGTTATTGTATTTTATAGAATTTGGTAAGTAATTTGGTCAATTTATATCTCCATTTTGATTAGTCAAAACCATAGGGGTTCACAAAAAATTTGATAGTTGTTGACTTGTTCCCAGGTAACCAGGAATTATATGAGAAATTTTGTTTGTAAAACAAAATTAGTTGCAAGAAATTCTACGAATAGAGTGCACGCTTATTTTGCAACTCCGCAAATATTGTAATTTGTGTTAAAAGTTTCCTCATATAAGTTTAAAATAAAAGTTTCAACGTTTTTCTATGTGCTAAAAAGTGTTTTCTTCCGTCTATATACGAGAAATTGTGTAAATCTCACGAAGATCTCAAGTTAGCGTGGGCTGATATGTATTTATGTTCAAAGGGAAAGCACGGATAATTTGAAATTTATTTGACAACTAAAACTTTAACATGATGACCATTTTCATTTGCCCCTATGTGTTTTCAGTGTTTATACTTGTTTGTTGGCAGCTGCGAGAGTTAAAATTTTCATTGCGGAGAGCTGAGGAAAAGCGTCCTTCCGCTTTCAATACAAATAAACAACTAACTATCTCTAAAATATACCATAATGAACATTTCGCGCAGAAAGAAATATAAATTGACCAATGAGAACGCTCAAAATTGTTGTTTACAAAATTCAATTGTTAATTGACAATTTAAAATTACAAATTACAGGATAAATAAATTATAATTCATAAAACTAAATTTATAACTGTGATCTACATAAAATAACGCTTCTATTGATACCCAATACGGCCAGATTTGAATTAAAAAAAATTACACACTGATAAAAATTCAAAATTTCTAAATTTCAACAAATAGGACATAAAATCATTAAATTCTCAATCTAAATTTTATAATATTAATAAATATTTACGAACATTTACTTCTCAAGTACTTATAATAAGATAAATCACCCAAAGCAAATTCTAACCTTTAAAATTACAAAATTTCCCCAATTTTCTAAATTAATCAATAAATAATACTCCTCCACAAAATAAAAGTATTTCAACACCTTCCTCAAACAACATATTAACTCTTTATGATAATTTTAATACATTAAACTATAAATCCAGTTTATTACACAACTATGTACAAAACATAAATCCATAATAATTAAGTTTTCAGTGTTTCAGGGCTCCCTTAGATGCCCACAGCACTCAACTTAACATCCAAAGTCCCACTACAATGTTTTAACATCATTTCCTACAGAGTGTTTATATACACGATCAACTTTAAAACCATAAACAGCAATACGTCTCACATCCCGAAGATCGTACCAGACCTTAATTACATATTAAGTATTCAATTATCAATTTTAATTAACAGAAACTTTTAAATAGTCTCTGTTACATGTCAATGGTACTAATTATTAACATTTTCAGGTGAAAACCATACTCCAATCGTCACAATTATACCCTTTTGTACATACATAAAGTATTACGAAGTAAAAAAAAATTACATTATCATGGTTATCTCATTAGATTAACATAGTTTAGGTATTATCCATAATATTAACATTAATATAAGGCAAATATCACAGCAATATATATATATATAT